>JAOXOE010036018.1:0-43613 GCA_028565055.1 Phoeniculus purpureus | reverse complement strand
AGCTTGGTGTCATCAGCAAACTTGCTGAGGGTGCACTCAATGCCTTTGTCCATGTCACCAACAAAGATGTTGAACAACACTGGTCCCAGGACCGATTCCTGAAGGACTCCACTTGTCACTGGCCTCCACTTGGACATGGATCCATCGACGGTCTCTCTCTGGGTGCGGCCATCAAGCCAGTTCTTTACTCATCTAGTTGTCCACTCATCAAACCCATGTTTCACCAGCTTGGAGACCACAATGTGGTGCAGGACAGTATCAAAAGCTTTGCTTAGGTGTATCCCATCTGGTCACATGGACTTGAACACTATTAGGTCTTTCAGGTGATCACGAACCAAATCTTCACTTATGATGGGCAGTCCCCGCCATTATTTTTGATGGCTCCATCCCGAAAAGCTCCCGCCCAACGTGGGGCTCGAACCCACGACCCTGGGATTAAGAGTCCCATGCTCTACCAACTGAGCTAGCTGGGCGTCAAACCAAAACAAGAAAACCCTCACAAACTGCAAGACAAGTACCCATGAAAAAATTAATTCAGTATTATTTTTCTCAAACAAGTGCAATCCAATTGCATGGAACTGTCAGGTGTAAAGAGAGTATGAGAACTTCAGAAGGAAGTGTAGAAGCATACTGGATCTTTTCTGCACTGATCTGCTTAAGCTCACACTGAACCAGAACAAGAGGGACTTATCAAATCTCCCGAGGGAAGGTAAAGAAATGGGATTGTGTTGCTATTGGTTAATGTGCTTATCATGTATATAGTCATCCCATCGCCATCTACTTCCCTGGACTGTTTCTTCAGAGACGATGGGCAGCATTGTGAGAGATGCTGTTCTGTGCAGGAATGAGCTTCTATCTGAGTCAGCATGAATGCAATTTGTATCTATCATCAGAAAGCATAAACATAGTAATGATTATTGTGAATTGAATCTACAACAGATTTAAGTAGGTCTTCAATTAAATTGAAAATATGATAATCGGTCCTTGCACCCAGGTTCTACCTGGTCTCAGGGAGTCTTTGAAATAGAAATAATAAGTATTAGCATCATAGAAATATTTACATTGGAATAGATGTGTAAAATTCTCAAGCCAAACAATCTGTTAGGCTGTACAGTGGAAGTATACTAAAAATATTATTTCTAGTTCTGAAAATAAGCAAATTTATTGCAAATTTAAATTTTTTTAATTGTGATCGCTATATTTGAGTTGGTAAGTCTGAGTTTAACTGCTAAGAAGAGGTATTGAAATAAAAGGAACTTAGATCATTATGAGCATGTTTTTTTAGTCCAAATTTAATGTCTGTTAACATATATCAAGCTCTAAATATTCCTGATGACAACAGAGCTCTTCCAGTCTCCTGGTACTTAATGACTCACATGGCACCTGTACTTCACATCTATTTTCATAGCATCCATGCTCTAATACCTGTCTAAAAGATGGGTCCAGACTTTAGTAATTGCAGATCTACATGGGATATAACCACTTCAAGTCCTTTTTAGTTAAAATGATTCTGCTGTTTGTGCTATCTTAAATAAATCTCTGTTGCAAGGGCCCTGCTTGATTTTCAGGTACTTTCAAAGCATTCTGATAACGCTCACGTCTTTTTAGACACAGCGGAAGGTAGTACAAACGTACATATACTATTCAGACATCTTTTTTAAAAGAAATGCAATTCAGACCTACATGTTAGTACTAGTTGTATCTAATCCAAAGGAATTTATGGTCATTCCATTTATTTGAAAATATGTTCAGATACTCATTTAGATGACTTTGAAGACTTCTGGCTCAATGAACAAGGTAATGCACAAAGACATTATTCATACACACATAGAAAGAAAGGCATGGTTCAGTTACTTTAAAATGTTTACCATACATGGCAAATCTATGTTTAAATCTGTGTTTTCTTTTAATCTATCTTTTACACAAAATTTGCTTGTTTGTTCAGAAAAAAACCCTTTTTTTTTTAAGTGTTGCTACTATCTGTGCTATTCCATCTCCCCTTTAACAGCAAAAGGGCTAAAAAGAGCCTAGTAAACTAGAAACAAACAATTTAGGAATAACAAATGTCTAGCTTTTGTATCATTTTACAGGAAAGGTTCCCAGTGGGTCAGGCCTTGGCTTTCCATTAATTAATTAATTAGTTTTGTTTAACAATTTAGGCCACTGCAAAACTTTCAGCTGCCCCACATCCCTTCTCTTGTTATGCAGAGAAGGATGTGCAAATACATTATGGACAGCATCTGCTGTCTTCCTCTTGAAGTGTTAACAAACTGATTGCTTTTGCAGAGTGAATGCTTTTGCTCTTACAGCAGCTTTTGTCCATTCACTTGTTTCAGGTGAATAATCTTTTGGCTTCTCTTTATCTAAAGTTTAAAGGGAATTTAAAATTCCCAAAGCATGGCTGTTTAGAAGAATATTTGATACCCTATTAGAGTCCTTTTCTTGTTTTTCCTAAATTTTAAGATGTACATTTTGTACCTGAGGTGGTCTGTTTTTTTGCAACTTTGATTTCTCCACTTTATGCTGATTGCTTCAGGGCCCCGAGGGACTCAGTCTGCTTTGTACGAGATTAACTGCTCTTAAAGTGAAGAAAATGATGTCTGAGATGAGGCACTGCACTGACAGGCACAGCCTCTCTGGAGTTACAAGACGTAACAGCCCCTCATCAGACAGCTGCAAATTCCTTCAACAAATGGTTACAAGCACATGTGCATGCTCTAGGAGACTAAAGTACAATTACGGTATTTCCTATCATCTCTGTTGGCATTTAATGCAGGCAATGCCTATCAGTATTTCTTGATATTTGTTCACAAGGTCAGCTACTCTCATAAGGGAACAACATGAAAGATCTTGTTGGGAGTGTCTATGAAAATAGAATTCACTGCACTGTAAAGGAAGGTTTTTTTGATTTTGAATCATGTTTACTATTCTTCTCCTCTTCCTCTGACACATCAGGTATTTGCTATCTATGAATTCAGGAAAGTCCAGAGAAGACAGCATCAAACGGCATCCAGCAAATCCAGTATTGCAAGGTGTCAGCTGTGCTATTCTTTCTCTTACACTGTCCTAGAGGGAATCTGAATCACATGGACATGAGAACAGAGCCAAACTGCTTGGTGACACATACAGTTAATTTTACTTAATAAGCTATACATTGTGGTTTGAATTTGGGTGGGTTTCTTTGCCTGGGGGATTGGGGAATTACTACGGCAACTTGTGATAAGCAGTTTCGAATTCCAAAATGAATTTGACTCTGCAAACTGGTATAACTAGTTTAGAGGTGTTCGTTTTAGTTTTCGTGGTTCTTGTGGGGAGTTCTGGCTTTTTGTCTGGTCTCTGTTTGGAGAGAAACACTTGTCACTGGGCTGGACATGACCTTGGAACATGGTGAATTTTGGATCCTCAGAGATCAGTAGAGGAAAGGTTTCACCTGCAATCCATTGTTTGCTGAAATTGAGAGTGTTTTCTCCTGTTCATGGCCCATGGGAATCAGCATTCTGGAAATGAGAGACAGGCTTGGAGGCACACAGATCAGGGTTTTTAAAAGACCCTTCGGCACTGAGGAACATATGAACACACTGAAAAGACATGTTTCCACAAGGAAAAGAACTGCCAGAATTTTCTTCCGCTGAAGAGGTGGAGACAATAGCTTGTCCCAGTGATGTAAGAACGTGTGATTAATCTCTGTACGTCTTTGTATTGAAGTTTTTATGTTGTGTGAATTAAACCCGTCTTCTTATTTTTCTCCAAATTGAGATAGTGTTTGCTTTCGCCTGCAACGTTTGTAAGTGGTTTTGAGACTTCCTTGTTTTGTTTTTATTTCAGCCCATTAGCACATTATCTAAATTAATTGGTTAATCTCTTCCTGCATCTGACCAACTGACAACTGGTAACACTATAGAAGGTGAGTAATAAGTTCTATTCAAGATTTCTGTTCCACAACACTCAGACTCTTGCTAGCAGTAAACAAAGCCCTCCAGTCCAGGCTCTGGCTCTGACCAACCATTCTCCTCTGACGGAGGATGACACCAGTCTACCTTTCCAACAATTCAATGTCTGCTGGCAGCCTGATCCTTAGGCATGGGGGTTCCACCTTGGACATTTCTTCATGGTGTTGGACATCTGCATACAGAGTTCCCCTCTTCTCCAGAGGCTATTGTTATCACTATTTCTAAAATAGATTTGATAAACCGCTAATCATAGAGCCTTAGCCAATTTCTCTGAGTTTCCCAAACAGAGCATATAGGGCAGTAAGTTTCAAGGATCTCGGGGTAGGAAAGTTTGGCATATAGTTCCAGAACTTCCCTAGAGAAACTGGCTATTCATGGCTTGGATGAGTCTACTCTTCACTGGATAGCAAACTGGCTGGCTCAGCTCAAAGAGTGATGGTGAATTGAGCTAAATCCAATGGGTGGTTGGTCACAAGCAGTTTTCTCCAGAGCTTGGTATCAGGGCCTGTTTGCTTTAGCTTGTTTTTGGACAGGCCCTGGATGGGCCAAGGCCTATTGTGTGAAGTTCATAAAGGCTAA
Source organism: Phoeniculus purpureus (assembly GCA_028565055.1). Lineage (NCBI taxonomy): Eukaryota > Metazoa > Chordata > Aves > Bucerotiformes > Phoeniculidae > Phoeniculus > Phoeniculus purpureus. The sequence continues at coordinate 39,084 of JAOXOE010036018.1, read as the reverse complement.
CTGCCAGGTCCTGCACTTGGGTCACGACAAACCTATGTAACACTACAGGCTTGAGGAAAAGTTGATGAAGAACTGTTAGAAAAGGACCTGGGATTGTTGGTTGACAGCAGGCTGAGTACAAATCACCATATTCTGCATTGGTAAAACTACACCTTCAATGCTGGGTTCAGTTTGGGACCCTCACTACAAACAGGACATTGACATGAAGAAATGTGTCCAAAGAAGGGCAACAAAGCTCGAAAAAAGCACTGGATCAGGCTGCCCAAGGTAATAGTGGAGTCACCATTCCTAGAGAAAGCTAAAAGCTGTGTACATGTGGTCTTGAGGGACACGGCCTAGTGGTGACCTCATAGTTGTAGTTTAATGGTTGGACTTGATGATCTTAAAGATCTCTTCAATGAAAACTACTCTGTAATTGTGGTATTTCAGGAAAGAATAATAATCTCTCAGTTTGCTTACTTGCTTATCCAACTGGAAATAGTTAATTGGAAATAAAATAGCTTTTGCAGAAATGGCAAAGCTTCCAACGGTAAAATATGGCAAATATCCCTGGTAAAAATCAATATGGCCAAGCTATTAAACACCAAACTACATTTCTTAATTATTTTTTTGTTATTGAAGCCTTCTCCCTTGACTATACTGTCACATAATACAGGAAATATATGGTTTTCCTATAATATTGATTGTGCTCTGCATGAGTATAAATGGCGTCCCCAGATGGAAGGCAGATCAATAGGTCAGAACTTGATGATATAAAAAAATCTTCCAAGATAAATAGATCAAGATAAATTCATCTATTCTTTCAACTGTGGTTATAAAAACCTGCCCATTTTCTTTTGGCAAGCTGTCAAAGAACTAAACTCCAGATACTTTACCTTGCAGTCTATTTTGCTATGGCAGTTTTATTGTCTGACTTTCTGGCATGCAATGGAAAGTGTATATATTTTCAGCATGGAATGATTTAAGGTTGGAAAACACGGGGTTCTGAATAGCCCTTCATCAAAACAAAGATCTCAAATACAACATCTTTTAAGAGAAACAAAACACTGAGATGCCATTGGAGGTAAGAGATTCATACAAGCAAAAGAAATATATGTATGCTCATAAAGACATACAACAGGCCCCACAGCTCTGTCATGAGAAATGACTCTACCTCAGGCTTGGCATCTTGGCTCTTATTTGCATTTAGTAGCATAGTCATTCAAAACCCATAGCTGAACTGAGGTAGATGCCTACCTGTCATGCCTGTGTAATCAGGACAGTCAATATAATGAAGAACATTGATGATTGGCTTCAGACATAAGGTCAGCTGAGCTATACTGCATCCTTTTTAGATTTTGCCTGGTGATGTAAAAAACTTGTGTTCAGTATTCCAGCTTGCTGCTTGTTGTAGGAAATACTAAGCCACCACAAAGTGATAAAAGCACAGCATTTGAATCCTGCCTTATTCTAGGATACAGTTGCAATGACACTCTACCAGGCGTTTCGTCAGCAAATAAAGAATGTCCTTTTGAAACAATGAAAATACATCAGGAAAACGAGAATGAAAAAAAAATAAATCACAAAGGTAATGATTTAGAAAGAATGGCCAATATTACTTCAACTAAATTGAGAACCTGAATAACTAAAAATTCATTTGCATGCTCCTTTCACTACTGTCGTCACAATTTCGAGACAAGACAAAACAGGTCATAAAACTCAAGCATGTAGAACTTCTATAAAAGACAATAGAAGTCTTTCCACAACTCAAAGAAGAAAATGTGACCATTCTGTAGCTTATGGCCACACAACCGGAAAAACATGAGAGAGAAGACTCAAATATAATTCCTAAGCATTTAATTAAACACATTTATCTCAAGGTTAATTTGCAGAGATGTTGGTCTACGAGAGTACACAAACTGTAGTGTTAATGCCAGTCTAGATAGACTCTGCATCACCTCAGCTTAGCTTCCAACTTTCAGCAGAGACTTCTTTTCCCTGACAGAAAACAAATACCAGGAGGATCCATATTTGGGAGAGTTCTCACAGGCCTTTACTTTCATACAGTAAATAATTCAACCATATTGAGCTTTAGGAAATTTCCATAAAGGTACCTTGCTTTGTTGAATGCTGCATATATTAAAACCTCAATCTTTTCATTGGGTTATTTTTTCAGGCAAAAATTCTTTCTTGTGTCTCCAAATAAGTGCCAATTTGTTTACTGAAAATAACAATTGGAATGCAGCAAAGATGCATTTTAAAATTTTAAGTCATTGATGTAAGCCACTTCAGAATAGGAATAAACATTCATTTGAGAACACAATTCACTTCAATAGCTTTTTATAGTCTATTAAATGACCAAAAATACCTCTGCTTTTTCTGGTGCACTTCAGAATCAAGTATTTGCTCGATGCTCAAAAGGTGTCACCATGACATTATTACAAGTTGAGATTGATAGGCAATGAAGCTGCTGAAGAGTCTAGAGAGCCAGTCTTGTGAGGAGAAAAGGAGGCTAAGGGGAGACCATTTTCTACAATTACCTGAAAACAGGTTTTAGTAGGTTGGTTGTTGGTCTTTTCTCCCAAGCAACAAGCATTAGGACAAGACAAAATGGTCTCAGGTTGTGCCAGGGATGGTTTAGATTGCACATAAGGAAAAAATTCTTCACTGAAAGAGTTTTCAAGCACTGGGACATACTGCTCAGGAAGGTAGTTGCCACCATCCCTGGAGATATTTAAAAGACGTCTAATTGTGCTGCTTAGGGACATGATTTAGTGCTCTTAGGTTTCTGGTCAGACTCAATGATCTTAAAGAACTTTTCCAACCTGAGTGGTTCTATGATTACCCTACGAAAGCTTACCTGTAAGTGTTCAATTCTTTTGGATTGAACTTTACACATTTTATAAAGGCTCAACATCTTCTCAGCTGAGATAACAGGTGTTCATACAGAACTTGAAGACAACCCTAAATGATTACTGAGAATTCTGTTTTGTGGTTTTCCTATCTACAGTAAGTTGGTAGCACATATTCAACAACAACCACTTTTAAACAGCTATTACATATGATGGACACACAAATAGTCAGTCAAAAATAACATTTCTAACCATTATATAGCTTCTAACTGCCATACGAGTATAGTACTGTAATTATGGAAGCTTTCTTTGCAAGTCTGAAAGTCTACTGGATGTTAAAAATAAAGTCACATAATTATAACTTCATTTCCCAGGAGAAAAATTCTTACGCAATCGTGTTGTCCATATTCATTTACGCCTGTCAGCCAGTCAGTCTTCCCAACGACTTTCAACCCAGTATCATTTCAACAAAATTTTAAAGTGCAGCTGAGGAATCAAAGCTAATAAATTCTTACAAGTTTCAAGAAAAAAAAAACTACTGCATATGAATTGAATGTTCACATTGGTGTTCCCTTGAGTGAAAGATCACATTCTGACTGCAAGAGATTCAGCAGACAACTGGCCAGATAGAATGTTCGTACAAATCAGCTGTTACAGAACTTGCTGGCTAAATCAAAGTATTTCAGTGAGGGAAAGAGAATACAGAAGCTGTCTGAGACTAATTTACAAAAACTCCCTCCCCTTGAAAAAAAAAAAAAAGAATTTTAAAACTAATTTCTCTTGCCCTTGTTCTGGGTTGTAACAAAATTTGTTTTGTGGATTGATACTATACTATTGATGAGTTTGCAGCAGTATGTCGTCGCATTTAAAATGCCTTTAAAAAAAAAAATTGGTTTTTGCAGTGAGCTTTTTATGCTCTAATTAATTCTCACATCATCTTTATGAGACAGCTGCATGTTCTTGCTTGTGTTTCCACAAGCAACAGAGTTCTGGTACATCTGAATGAATCTACGTTGAGGACCAAAGTTAGACTGGTCTGATCTTTAAAATAAGGCACTTTTTTAGGGTAAAACTTGATCAACAATCACAAATCAAGACATTTTTTTCTTTGCTCATTTGTTGCAGATTAATATGTAGCTGCAGTTGTCATCTGAGATCATAATAGAAATAAAGGAGTTAAGAAATCAAGTAAACGATTGGATATCATTATTAATTAACTATACTGCTAAACATAATCAAGTAATGCTGTGTTCACTATCCAGAAGAAACAGCCTAGAAGAGATGGCACATAAAAGAAGCACCTTTGGTCACTTGATCCTGACAAGTCATTTTATGAACACTTCTGCTTTAACATTCTGCTTTGAATTAAATTATGAAGTACTTACCAAGCATGTAAGCATCAAATTCCCTTCCACTTTCAATATAAAAATTTTTTGCAGTGATACTTTGTGGCAGAGTTGTCTCAGTGAAAGGCATCCAGCACCACTAGATTAACTGGCTTGTTTTGAGTCCTGAAAGAAACAGCAAAAGGATTTACCATTCTCTCACTGGAATTTATTGCTTTGTTTGATACTATACTGAATTTTTATTCTTTACTACAATTAATAGACATATTTCAGAAAAACTTTTATGATTTTTAACTGCTTCTACTGAGTAGCATTGACTCGTAATGAGCCTACTCCTGTAGTGCTGTTTCCCTTTTAAATTGAGATGACCAGAACTGAACCCTGCCATGCAGCTGAGATGGTTAACAGTCATTCTTTCTGCCCAAGACACGGCATGTACCCCACAGTATGCTCAAACAGTTCATCTTAACCCTTGGATATTTTATTGCAAATAAAATTTTCCTTGTATTTTTCTTGCACTCACTAACATTATTTTCCCATGGCAGATACTGCACAGTCCCTTGCCTTTACCTAGCTGCTCTGAAAACCTTTGTGATGTATTCTACTGCTTGAGGCCCAAAAATATGTTTAATCATTTGAGAACTGACTCTTTTCTACTTGTATTCTGTTTCAAATGAGTAATTAGTGCTATGAATTATTATTCATAAAAACTCGTGCCTTTCTTAAGACAGAAAATACTAAAAATTCTTAATGTCTTCTTTTTCCACACTGAAGTCATTCATCTAGTTATTTGATGATTAGAGCTAGCTATACAAATTCAACTCCACAAAATTAAATGACATCAGTGTTACCATTAGGGGCATGGCTGTAGCTATGAGATGGAACAATGGATAGCTCTGCAGCTGTATCCAGGTCTTCACTGCCATTGCAAGGCTTCAGAAACTTCAGTTCCAGCCTGCAGTGAAACACAGTAGGCAAAAGAAGTTATCACCATACTTTACTTACAGCATACACCAACTGAGACTCCGAAATCTTACTTCTGTAGCCTTTACTCCTGTTCATCTGCGCCTTGATGGGAGCAATGGGAGTAACCTGAAGGTTCTGTTCCTGCATGCCTAGACTTATGACCTGGAGCTTTGGGACATGGTTTAGCAGTGGGCTTGGAACAACTGGATTAGAGGTCAGACTCAATGATCTTAATGGTCTTTTCCAACTTCAATGATTGCATGAGTCTATGATTCTATGGCTGATAAAGTGCAAAGAAATACTACTTTTTCTATCTACTCAACTACCACAAAGTAAAAAGCAGACAAATAATGTGAAGAAGGTGGTAATTGCTGTATTTGAGGTCAGGGCTCAAATCCCAGTGGGATCCTGTATGATTGTAATAATCCCAAATGTTAACTGACTGTGTTAGTATAGCTTGTATAAATATTAAAATTTAAATTTTTAATGTGGTCTTCATTAGCTCTCACTGTCCCATGCAAGTAGCTCAGACTGGAGGAAGCTGTCAAACCCAAAGTGATGCTACGTAATTTTAGGATGTAAGCCTTTTGTTAGGCATCCTTTTCAACACATCTTAGGTAGAACAGTTGGAGAATTACGTTATTGGTTTCTGTCAGCATAAATACAGTCAAGACAAATGGCATTCAAAACTTCACGTAATTTCCCCATCTTTTTCTGTCAACTGTAATTCTTCCCATGTTGTTGCTCTTTCTCCAGCAAATACTAGATTTACAGATAGACTTTTTATCACCAATATTGTACCATGCTCACTGGAAACTTTTATTCACTTTAAACATAAACATCTACAAAAAGTACCTGGCACCTCCTTCAAAATCCCTGTGAGAAGTCAAACAGAAAACTTGTGAAGTAAGATGCAATTAATAGTAAACTTGCATATTTCCCTGTGTTTTCTACATAAGTTGTATTTATAACCAAGTCTTGACTCCGTTAGAAGAAATTGAAGGTTTTGTTAAAAGTAATTAAGAACTTTTGGAAAAATTGTTGTGTTGGCTTTCCTTTCCTTTCCCTTTTCGGGGATGTTACTTCTGAGTGGCAAAACAAGGGGTGCTTGACTGTTTTTAGCACAGAACTTGTGAGTTCTGAGGTGTTAGCTAGTGTCATCATTTTGGAAATTAGATTTCATAGACATATTTACTCAGAACTACCTTTACTTACCAAAGACCAGAAAGAAAAATGCAAAAACTTACAGATTGACATAGTTTATCATAAAGCTTCGTATCAATAAACTGAGAATTCAAAAGAGATGACAAGATATTTAAGGAGACTAGAACAGATGAATTCTGAAAAGTAAGAAATTAATGATCAATGGCTGAAAAAGTTTCTAGTTGTCTAATACATGTGAAAACCTATTGACAATAGGATTGAAAAAAATCTATTCGCAATAGTTGAAATGAATGGGAGTGTTAATTCTAACAGCATGCTGTGTGAAAAAGCTGAGCCATTTTTTTTCTGACTCATTGTTCCATGTGATTCAGAGAAAGTCCTCTCTGGATCTTCTAACATTCCCTTGTTAAAATCTTGAGGAGAAGTAATAATAGATATCTTTAGCTAGTAAGATAATTAATTTTATAATCATGTATTTGGTATAATTTCTTGATTCAAACAGGACAGTTGCTTTAGACAATTTGAAATCATCCTGATTAGGAGAGATTGGCTTCTGAAGACCACATACGTGTAGGAGAGTACAAAACCACAGATCAGCAATAAAAGAAAGGATCTTGATACTCTGCACCTCTATACACAAATAACCCCCAGTAAAGAATTATGTCAGTGGAATGCTGCCATATGCTCACTTCAGTGAGAGACAAATTAATGCAGTCTAGACTTTTACTGTCTGTTTGTATCATACATTTCCATGTAGGAGAATATTTTTGTTATAATCCTTGTTAGTTCCACTGATGGCACATCTTTGCCTTGCAAACATGTTTCTCTTGGAAAGACTGGTAAATGAAATAACATACAGGATCGGATATGGAAGACGAAGATAAAACTGTATTTTACAGTTTGATCACCAAGACAGCCAAAGAACACTTGAAAAAACAGATTTACACATATATGTTTAGTTTTCACACAGAAAAAGAAGAGTTGGCACGCCAATCCTGAAAGAGCATCTGATGTAAGTTTCTCCTTTGAAAAGATGGCATAAATATGTTTCCTAAAAATGAGCTAAGACAAAAAAGGAAAACCCACAATCCACTCCTCAGCAAGCAGCCAAACATAAGCATAACTGAAATTGGTGTAAAGTTCTGATGACTGACGTGTGGGTATTTTGCACCTGTGTTCCAAGTGAAGGAAGTATTTACAAAGGAAAGATGGAATTCACATTTAGCCTTCCCATAAGGGTATTCTATTGCTTTATAAAAATGGTTCATGTTACAAGAGACTAGAAACATGAGGAAGTATTGAAGCAGATTGCTTGTTACTGTGAATGATTGTGTTCCGATACAAAGACACTGAAAATACACACACACACCTCTTGTCGCGAGCTAGAAACGCCTCTGTAAGCGTTTCAGCTTTTGCACGTGGTGGATGCAGCACAACTGGTTTCAGTAGTGTTCTGCTTAATTACTTCATGCTGTTCAAAATAAACCCTGTTAAATTATATCCGATACACAGGAACTGCACTATATTCTAAGCTTCTCGTGACAAATCTTAAGTAGGTGGGGAAAAGTAAATGTAAAAGAGTAGGTGCAAATACATGTTCTCGTGAATTAGCTGAATCTCTGGAATGGTCTTCACCAGTATATGCAGCAAAGGCATCAACCAATACCTGAGAATCTTGTCTGTATATTTCTCACACAATTTATGTTATGTATTTGTGATGCAATTCTAACAAAGGCATTCTGTAAGGACAGGCTTATAATTATTTAAGCTCAGTATGTGCAGAATGGGAGAAAAAGCCATAAAGGGTGTCTGAATAGCCTCTCTTTGAAGCACAGCTAACTGCAGGAAAACACACACAGTGTAGCTGAAGTGAAATTGCTTGGGCAGAACTTCAGTAACTGCTCAGAGAATTTTCCCTTATTTCTGAACTTAATTAATTGATAATGTCTTACCAGATCACCATAAGACTCAGTGACACTGCTAAAGGAATTAATTTCATATGCAGACAACCATAGAGAATCATGGAAAAGGTACTTAGCATCAGCATTGAATGTTTAAGCAAAATTATTCCTCATTTCAGAAATCACATCACGTCCCTGTCCCTGAAGTTGCTACTGAGAACAAATTATTGATTTTACCTTTGCCTGTTCACAAAATATTTTGCTGTTTTGACATGTGGCCTTGGAGAAGGACAGTCATGCTCCATTGATCTCAGGACTGATACTAGCCACATTAGTCCTGCTTATGACTATGTTATTTAGAACAGTTTCAGAATAGTCTGATTAAAATAAAGCAAGTTGTATTTGGCCAAACAAAACACCTAACTTACCTTGGTGTTTGCTCCTGTTAGTGGACAGGTGAGACCAATATTTTTAAGCATTTGCCAAATTGTAGTAAAGGACCAAACCTTTTATAAATTTTAGGATTTGTAAGCTTTCATTTTCAACACAGTCCCATAAGACTAGCTCTTGCTTAACTACATCTCCACAGTTCTAGCTAAGGTATTTGAATGCACTTTCCCCTGCTCTTAAACGCCTTTTCTGGTGTGCTATCCTATATCTTCTCTAGTCACCCAGACCAGGCTGACATTTAGAAAAACCTTTAGCAAGCTATCAAGGGAGAAATGATTCATGCTGTTTTCTCTTAATACTTCCATTAGGCAGAAAAGACTACACAGAACACGCATATTAGAGTTTCTTTTCAAATCCACGGATCTTGTCAATGCGTCAACTATTGTAAAATCAACCAGTGCTTCCAAGGAACCATCCTGAAAGTAAGGCATTAATGCAAATGTCTTGACAGGGCTTCCCTTGCATCTACTACCAGCTGTACTGCACCAGGCAAAAAGGCAAATTGGGCAGCATTTTCTGGACAGTAGTCAGTAGAGGCAGCCTGGGAAACAGTGTAAAAGCAGAAGTGATACTTAGCATACCCTTCTAGACTAAAGAGTCCGAAAGCAAATTGAAGGTATTAAAAAAAGTCTTTGTGAAAGCAGAAAACTTTTTATTGTACTTGGATGGCAAAGTATCAGGACAGAACTAGAATACTCATTTATCCTGTGTAATTTCATGTCATTTTCCTGTCCTCCAGTTCTGGGTCTTCTACAGGCTGATTCAATGTTAAGATAAAACTATCTCCAATGATGCATCCACCTGAAGTAACGCTAATGACAAAGAACAGAACCTCTTCCCTATACCTTGTTCCAGTCATCTTGTTACATATTTCCTGTAGTCACACCGGAAGTGAGAGGGAAAGCTGTGAGGAACGTGCTGAGGCCCAGAACGGATGATGACGAGGTAACACTAGAAGGCTTATCTAGGCATTGCCCAAATAAACAGTCCAAGTTACATTTCACCCTGTTAAAGTGTGTTACTGTTGTTCAGCCTGAAGAAAAAGTGGCTCCAGAGACCTTATTGTACCATTTTAGTACTTAAAGAGACCCTATAAGAATGGTAAGGACAGTTGTTTTAGCAGGGTCTGTTGGGACAGAACAAAGGGTAAAAGCCTTAAACAGGGTATGTTTAGCCTTGATATAAGGAAGACAATGTTTGACACTGAGGGTGGTGAAACACTGGCACAAGTTTCCCATCTACAGGTGGTAGATGCTCCATCCCTGGAAACATTCAAGGTCAGGCTGCATGGGGCTCTAACAACTTGATCTAGTTGGAGATGGCCCTTCTCACTCCAGGGGTTCAGACTAAATGACCTTAAATTTTCCCTTCCAGCCCAAAATATTTTATGATTTTGAGTCCTTGTTCTTGTACGTTCCTACCCTAATTTGGTATCTGACAGTGTTAACTAAGTTATCTCAGCCACATATGGTGTTGCTGATATGATTTCTTAGGTTTCCTAGGTCTTACAAGACACCCCTCTCTAAAAGGTGTCCCCCTCACTCACCTCCTGAGGTTTCTTACATATCTATTTCTGAACCACCAGTTAAATCTATCACAAGACTACCTTTAACTTCTGTTAGACCACTATACATCTATAGTATTACATGCAGGAATTTATCTTGTCCAGTTGTATTCCATACCTATTCAGCTAACTAACCCCAGGTCAAGATTTAAATAGTCATTAGCAAGCAGCCCCAGCAAAATGGAGATAGACCAAATGTCAAAATTAATCAGCAGAAGAGATAACACACAGATTAAGAACATACATTAGATTAAAAGCACATTTTAGTTCGCACACACCAATACACCAGGCTGAGTTTCAGAAGAACTGCTTAAGAAGGATGCAAATACCCATTTTAACAGGTATGACAAAGCGTTTTATACTGTAGTCTTTTTTAGAAGAGTAAGACTCTCATTTGTACTATGCTCACGAGAACAATTCCCACTGATGGGATAAACAGTCTAGAAGGAATGATGCAGATGCCCTTGCTTACTAGAAGTAGAGGATAAAAGAAATGTGCTCCATTGCCTTATTCATGATGCATCACCACCTCCACAAATAATAGCCTATGTGATTTAGTAATTAAATATCCTTTACTACTACTCACCTTATGTAATCACATTTAGTTTTAGGACTACAGCACTCAAGACCTCCTGACCCATCAAATCCACCCAGCTGTGATTACAGACAACCATTTAATATATCTCAGCTAGACAGGGCTGTACTGACATACCCTGCATCACAAAGCACTTCAGTGCCTTAGAAACTAAGATCTTTAGTGCAAAAGATCACAAAAAGAGGAGGAGAGCAGGAACATTCAAGTATGTCAGCAATCCCCATGTCAATCGAATGGCAGATCACTTTCTTCAGGTGAATATGCCCTGATGAGCTTGGGAAACACATGACACATGATGATACAGAGAAAGATAAAAATAACCCTGTCAACAGAGTAGCAAAAATACAACCTCATCAGAATGATGAGTTTTTCTATCAGTTTTGTATCCATGTAGGTGACTACACAAAAGGTATATTAATACCGTAAAAAATTATAGAATGTTCCCTGAAGTGCAGGAGTAAAATTGTGCAACCATTTTAATCCTACAGTTTATTTTAAATTTAGTACAGGATCTTTTGCGCTATTCCTTTGGGGTTTTACTTTTTCTTAAAAAAATTATGATGCTTGACTTTCTGTTGAAAGACCTTATATAGCTTTATCTTTATAAATATACCCTTCCCAAGGACAAACATTATTTTAGAAATCCTGAGTCTTGTAAGGAAACTTAACATTACAGACTTTGATAATAAATTTGTGTTTTCAAAATAATTATTTATTAATTAGTTATTAGTTGTGCTTTCATAGTGCATTTACAATATGGATGCCAGTTAAACTATAACACTATATATACATTTTTCTACACTCTCTGACCTCTTCTTACAAAGTTTTTATTGGAAGTAATGTTGTAATTTAGCTTATAGAACAGTTAGCTTTGTATCAGTATCTCAGGGGTGTAGTGGAGGACACTAAATGATGTCAGCAAAAACAGCATGAGAAAGACATACAGCTTCATGTGAAATGCACTCTTCACATTTGATGGTAATGCTGCATGCACACACCAGTTCAGGTTTATAATGAAGTTGCTTTCCTGCAGATTGTATTTTTTAAATGATAAAAGCAACATTAATAATTAATGTAAATAATTAAATACATCTTCCTGGTTTCAATGTTTGTTGAAATAATGAAAACATTTCCACATATTTATACACATCAGACAATGTCTTATCCGAAAAGATTCCTCTAGGTTAGGAACTTTAAACACTTGTGCAATACTTAGATAATAAATATTAATCATAGGGAACAGGGTCATGGTATGTTAATGTATGATGCTATTTGGTGTTGTATACTGTAACATTCCTTCAGCCAGATGCTTGTCTGGGCATTTCACAGACTACCCTGCCACATCTCTCAGTAGTTACACTTTAATTACTCTGAAAAGTTATCAATTAAATATTTTTTTGTATGAAAATTTACTCAGCTCCCATTTTTCTTACATAAGTAACCTGCAATTGCTTAACCATTGTACTTGTTCTTTCTTCGAAGTAGTGATGGGAAAAAAGGACAGGAGAGTGGTGAAACAAACCCGAGTATTAGCAAGAAAATCCCAGTAATAAAGGCTACTAACTTCACTCTTTTTAACAACATTAATTTTCCTAGAGTTGTACTGTAACTCAGCTACATAACCACAGAAAGGATGCAGTTGGAAGAAACTTCAGAGATCTAATTCCAACCCCATGCAATGAGCAGGGACAGCTTTCACTATAGTAGTTTGTACCCAGCCACATCCAACCAACATTTCCAGGGAGGGGGCATTCATAACCTCCCTCAGCAACCTGTCCAAGTGCCTCAGCATTTGTTGAGCCTCATGCAGTTTGCTCCTCAATACCCAGGTCCTGGGAAGGCAGCAGACTTCCCTGCAGGATGGATCTAGTAGGCATATTGGCCCCTTTGATCCTCTCAGAAGAGAATCTCTTACTACAATCACCTTCTATTTTTCTTAACCTCAGGCAGTCCTAGTATGTGAATTTGACTGACTCTGCCTTGGCAAGCCCCTGTGGGAATCTTCTTCTATACCTTCAGTCGCCTGAACATTAAGTTCCAAAGCCCCATATCTTTTGTGCAAGGGCAACTATGAAGGTGAGGGAGACTAAGAGGTAGTTTTCATACTGTCCCAAGCAGGGACCTGTTTCCATTCCCCATCAATGTTTAGGTCCCCTCATCCTACCTAATGGAAGGAGTACAGGAGATCCTGGGATTCTTGCGGAGCCTCCATGAACAGCCTCTGGGATGGTAGCATGCAGTTCCATTTATCTCTCTCACATACCCTGATGCACAACTCTTCTTTCAGCTCCACTGCCATGCCTAGCAGATCATTCACCTGCTCACACCACAGACAGCTGCTGCACTCTGTACAAGTGAGAAGCTCTGACACTCTCTGCAGCTATGTACCTGGACACCTTCATATTTACAAAGGAGCTCCATCTGGGCTGTCAAGCTCCTTCTGAAAGCAGCTTTTGTCTGAGTGGAGACCATAGTTAGGTCACTGAGATGGCAATGACCACTAGCTAAGTTCACCTCTTGAGCCAGGAGGAGGAGGACACACACCCTACCTGTAAAAAGTGCCATAGAAACTGACACAGGACATCCTATCAGCTCATCCTAATCACAATACTCCTTAAGAATGCCCTTCCACCAAAGACTATTTATCTACTCCTACTCTTGACCCCACCCACAGTGAATCAGAGGTTCCTCATTGAGTGAACGAGGGAGCATTTACCCCTCTTTAGATCTGCTGCCCCACAGGTGCTGCCTCCATCCTCCTGCCTCAGCTGTCCATCCACAAACTGATGGCTAGGGGACAGACAGAGGCAGCTGCTTCATGTTGGCTTCAGAAAGCCCTAAAGTAGAGTCTTTTCGTAGCCTTTTTTTGCTGAGATTTTTCTCCCCCCAGTGCAGACCAACCTGCACAATACCTCAAGAGCCAGAAAGCAGCAGACCAGTACATAAACTCCAGGCTTGAATGGACACTAAATTAGCCATAGAAAGGTGTCATTTAGAATACAAAATAAGATTAATGGTGTCTCACTTAGAAAATCTGCTTCAGGTCCAAAAGAGAGTGTGTGTCTGTAGTATTTTTGCTCACATTCTGTAAAATCTGGGATTTTTTACTTCACTGAAAACGTCAGGCTGCAATTTATACTTGCTTGTATTATCAAGTACGTTAAAAACCAGACTAGAGAGATGCATGAAGAAAACTCTCTTAGCTAACGATATGAAAACTACTGATTGTAAGATTATAGTGTAACTTAGGTTGGAAAGACCCTCACAAGGTTTTCAGTCCAAACCCCTGCTCAAATCAAGGTCAGCTGTGATATCAGATGAGGCAACTTACGGCTTTTCCAGTTAACTCTTGAAAGTATTCAACAGTGGAGACAGCACAGCATCTTTGGACAACTTGTTCCAGTTCTTGACATTGCTTTATTTTTTCTTATATCAGGCTGACCTTCTCTAGTTTCTGGCTGTGCCTGTGGTCTTGTGTTCCCCTGTCATGTACCATGTTAAGAGTCTGAGATGCCTTTCCAGGAGAATGAGCAGAGAATGGTACATCACCAGAAAGAAAGATCCCTGATTCTTTCATGATGTATCTTGGCTAAAAACTGAAAGATGCTTTCTCTTTCTTGGTGGTACACACTTTGAAGCTATCTATTGAGGACTGAGCAGAGTCCTGAGTTATGCACACATACACTCAGCTTCTGTATGAAAGCAGTTACTTTAAGAGGTCTCTATATGCTCTTCCCACTCATCTCAGAAGAGGAGTTTTAGGTTGTCTAGGCTTAGAAGGTAAAGGGCTATTTTCCTTCACAAAGTTCACTGCTTTTATTAAGCTTTACATGAATTTTCATTTTTTCTTAGAAAGGACTTGTTTACAATGCACATACAGCATTCTGAAGGTCTTCATACTGATGGTCTGTGGCATCCTCACCTTGTTCTTTTTTGTTCTGAAACTTACGAGTTTGCAAGGAAACCAATGAGTTCCAAGAAAAACAAGATAGAGATTAAATAAATTCTTTTATTTGGAAGGACAGGAGCACCATTCATTAGATACAGTGAGGAACTCACGTTTCTTGACCCTATGAGATAGATCACACCCTTTTCTAATCATTCTTTTTGGATTTAATTCCTATCTAGTTTGAATCTCTCAAATATTTGTAACTTCTACTGCATATAATTGTGCTGTGTTTTCAGTGCTGTAGAGAGTGGCAAGGGGCTGAGGACAAATTCTGCTTGACATAATCTCTGCACTGACCATTAAGGAACAGTCAGTATGAGGCAGTTCTGCAAGGAAAGACAAAGGTGACAGTAGGATGGGCAGAGGCAGATACCTCATGAGCAAGGGATACAGTTCCACAGCACATAAGCATGGTAGGCAGAGCAGATCTGATTATAGTAAATGGCTTCAGCTACAGTCCAGTGACAAGCAGACATGTCTGTCATGAGACAGGTCCAAAGCAAGGACCAAGGCAGAAGGACAGACATTATATGCAGCTCTCAGCTGTTGTGGTACTAGGAGCCTGTTGGTATTTTTATGGTGTCTGATAATGACTTTGCAGTTTTTGTTACTAGTAGTTCATATACAGATTCTTCTAAATTGTATTTTCCTCTTCACTTATAAGAATTTCATAACATATATCAATAGATCCTATGATTCTATTCTATGATTCTATTACCAAAATTAAGTTATATTTGCCACTTCTATTCAGGAAGCCAGTTACTCTGGCAAAGAAGGACATTGTGGTTCAGCCTGTCATTCATGCTAGACATTTGTTAAAATCTCATGTTTTACTTATGCATACCCCAACTACTTAATTAGTGCTAATAGCTCCTCTGTTTGAAATACTGGTTCTGTGTTACAGCCTCTCTGACTCTGAGATAAGGCCTGTTTTCCTGTAAGTATTTCTGTGACCATCTTTTAAACATCTTACAGTAAACCCTGAGGCCTGATATGAAACCTGATCAATGTATCTAACGTCTTATTAACCTATTCTGTCATTGCTGCTTGTTTAAAGCTTTGGGTAGTGAACATCCCTCTTTATGTGAGCGTTGAAGGAAAAAATGACATTAAACTTTTAAAGAAAAAAAATCTGGTCCATATCGTTGTAGAAAAGCCTAGTATGTAATTGTTCTAATGAAAAGTTATCTATAATTCTGGTAGCTTCTACAAAGGTGCTTGAATTGGAAACAATTGCCTCCTGGTACAATCATCTATAGAATGAGCTTGTAGCTTACTACATTAATGAATTCAACAGGCATACAAAATTGTAAATACACTTCTGCCCATTTACAGATGTGTGGGTATACCTGGTATATTTTCAAAACTGTGTTAAATTTTAATTTTTAATTGTTTCAGTGTTTCCAGAAAGATATAATTCCTCCTGATTTGTTTTTAATATGTAAATCCAGTGCAGGGATCTGGTCTTTTAAAGGACTTCAAAGTGATCAAAACAAAATGTCTTTGTAATGAGCTATAAAATAAAACTTACAATGTATCCTCATCCCTGGGAAGCATGAATGGAAGAAAGGA
The DNA here is from genome assembly GCA_028565055.1 of Phoeniculus purpureus. Taxonomy (NCBI): domain Eukaryota; kingdom Metazoa; phylum Chordata; class Aves; order Bucerotiformes; family Phoeniculidae; genus Phoeniculus; species Phoeniculus purpureus. Next base: position 22,746 of record JAOXOE010036018.1, on the reverse strand, counting down.
GAAATCAAAATGTTATTACCTATGGCTGAAGGAGAGCATGCGTGCAATCTGCACATGAGTTAATGTTGAATAAATGGAAAACACAACAGACAATGGGGTTTATCTTAAACATCATAGAAGTTTGCGAGCAGCCCTATATGGACATAAGTAAAATTGCATCCTGTCTCACTGTAATATTAAGGATTAAATAACTTAGTTAATAATAATTCACTGCATACAGCTTGGCTTAAAAAAGAAGAGTAATGGTTCATGTAAAATAAACTACCTCAATTTTACATAAATCTAATTTTATTACTTTCCATTTATTTGTATGCATCAGCTAGCTAAATAGGAATACTAAGGAGAATGGCACAGCTAATAAGACATCCACAGCACTGTGAATATTTAAAAGGGTATCAGTTTCATAACATGAACATTAAAAGAACAAGGTTCAAAAAGCACTGTTTTGATTACACCAAAATTTTCATGGCTTAGACCTTCCAAAATTATCTTTCAGCGTGTGCTTCCATAAAAGCTTACACTGGAAATTAATTTTCAGCCTTTTAAAAAAAAGCAGAAACAGAGAAAGAAGAGAAGGAAGCCTTTCTGTTCTGAAGCAGTCTCTGTAAATGCATCCTATTTTCTCACTATACTGCTGTGAGATGTGGCAAAATGTAGATGCTCTGGAGCCACTCTCTTCCACATCTTTTCAGTGCTGGTATGAAAATGCATAGTTGCCAAGATGACGTAAATTTCATAGAGATTTTTTATTTTATTTCCTTTTTTTCTTTTTCATCATAAGAACATTTTTCTGTGCTGCAGAAAAATTATAACCCAGAAGTCTCCCTTTATTTCAGAGCAGATCCTGTTATCTAAAAGCATCTGATTTATATAAAATCAACACACTTTCAATTTATAAGAGATTAGAGCTTCCTTTCTCTTAGTGGAAGATAGCACATCCAATCCACCCTCTTATATATGACAATTTTTATTCCCTTTATTTTTCTAGTCAAGACCTAATTTACTGGGCCCTGGAGCTATAGATGCCTCTGAAGCCCTCTATATTTTGTTGGATAGGCTGTGAACAGACTTCCTTTGTATGCAATTTTCAAATATAATTTGAACTAAAATAGATTCAAGACTCAGCAAGCAAGTATGCTAACTTAATGTCTGGATAGAAAACCAAGTCCACAATTCTAACATAAACAGTTGCAGAGCTGAATAAATAGACATGTAAGCAGTTATCAAAGCACTCCCAATAATGCATTTTTAATACTCTAAGAAAAGAGTGCAGAAAGGAATCAACGTAGTCCCTCAGGCTTTAAAGAACTCCAAGTGGATTTTATCTTACATTCTGGTAGATTATTAAAAGTTTGTAATTATAATTATATTAATATTTCAAAGCTTCTCACCTTACACAAACCCTCAAACCAGTATGAATGTCAGGAAAGCACATAATATTCAAAACAGTAAAAACATTAAACTGTATTTACGTCTTTCCGGCCATGCATTTTTGTAGTCTGCTTTTAGATGGGAGACTAGTTATGGCTTTAAGGTTTCATGTGCATGTGTATGGAGATGAAATTTACCTGTTGCTGTGAATTTAGTGCAAGCACCAGCAAGATAGGTGGGCGTTTAAAAATTATCAGCATTGCTTAGATGGTTCTGTGTGAAATTTAGGAAGTATCAAAGGAGTTAAGAGGTGATATGACAAATACATTGTCCTTAGACTAGATGATCTTTCGAGGTCCTTTCCAATCCCTAATGTTCTGTGATTCTGTGAATTCTATGCAAAGATGTGACAAACTGAGTAAGGAGACAAACCACACTGAAAACTTGATATTCCGTGTATGACATAAATAATTTTGACATCTAGTGCATATCAAGCTACCGCTGTTGCTGCTCGAAGTTTCTTGCATGTAGTGAATGCTGCAATACACAACATGCTATGCAGACGGTTAATTCTTCATCACCACTGAAGTCTTAACACTCTCCCAGAATGTCAGAAATGAATAGGAATTCACTATCAGCTAAAATGAGTCTCTTGATAGCTTTGAGAACAGGTAAACTGGAAAAGATTAGTCCTGTCTCTGCAAATGGAATGAATATCAGATCAAAGTGCTAGATTTGAGTTCCCATCATTCAGATGAAACTTAGATTCTGCTTGACTATAATAACATTTAAAGTCAGGCCTGTTTTTAGTTCTGAAACCCAAGACAAATAATTTGTTTATGTGAATGGACAGATTTTTAAATGATTGAGGTTTTATTTACATATCCAAATGCAGAGTCAAATTACAGAATAGACTAGTATGTCAACTGCTAAGTTAGTTTGAAAAATCTGAAATGATGGTCTTAGTAGGTACTGACTACTGGAAATATGAACTGTGTTTAATTGTCTGAAAATTCTGCCAAGCTTTCTGAAAATCTGCTTCGACTGTGATCCTTCAGTACTCTGGAAACAAAGCGCTGCTCAATCCATATTGCACTTTGTCCCAGAATTCAAAACGTGACGAATATGTGCATAAAAACATATGCTGTTCGCACCCACTTCTTCCTAAGAAAGAAAAGACCTTGCATATATCAGGAGTTAAGCACTGAAGACATGAGCTATTCTTATGTTATGCCTCTCCTACCACACAAGTACCCTGTCTTGAAGCTGACATCCAGTGTGCTGTATGCAGTAATTAGACCCAGTAATTTTGCTGCAGCTTCTGGAGATGGATTCTGGCTTCTGATTTTTGATTAAGGGGAAACTAGACAAAGTATTTAATTGTATGTAGCTAGTATTTTTAAAAATTATTTAAACATCTTTTAAAAATGCTTTAAAATACAAACTAGGTTCTAAGTTCTGCCTAGTAACTTGTGTTGAGCAATTAGACATTCCTATTGAAAACATCTCACTGCAAAATAAATGTGAAACTCAAATAAATGCAAAATGAAACATTTTAAAATCCCAAAAAGACTTGCATGTCGAATTCCAAGCCTACCTCACACCTTACAATTCAGTGCTGGAATTCCATTAACTTTAATTCATCTGGAAGCTGTGAGAAGCACTGTGAAAGATATGGCTAGAAGGATCCTGCAGTTTTTTTAAAAGGAAATGAAAAGTTAATATCTTGGGAGTCATGGTCATAGTGCTAGGCAAATCGGAACAGCAACACTGTATCACCAAACACTACGAGAAGCCAGAATATGACTTTGGCAACACCGAATTCTAGCTGTTGTTATATTTCTTGGCTAACCAATCCTCATGCAAGTCTGGCGAGAAATTTAAATCTGTAAAGAGTATCAGTCTTTGTATATTTTTTAATGTTAGTAAGTGTTTATTCTGCTGGCATACCAAAGACAGAACACAGTAATATATTGATATTTACTGATTAAATGTAAAAAAATCATTCTTTTTATTAAAGCTGCATATAAACGAATTAATACATTTTTTCATGCATGCTTATTAACTCATTTATCTTTTGTGATGAAAAGCAGCACTATAAACATATCTGCATGACTAAAAATCTGTATAGAAAGGAAATTAAAGCTAAAACAATGAATTTATTCACATAGCATTTTCCAGGATTAATGAAATTGAGAAGAAAACTTTGTGTTGTGTAATCGTGGTTAAAGGAGGAGAAACAGTTTAGCCCTCTTTTTTGGGGGGGGCGAGTGAATTTAAACTGATTACCTCTTTAGAATGGTAATGTTGCTGCTGCAATGACAATGTAAGGATACAGGGAAGATGAAGTTTATACTCCTTTTATTAGATCCACTGCCATAGCTAGATAACATCATACTAGTTTTCTGGCAAGAAAAGAATCCTCTTCAAGTCAGTGAACAGAAGAGACAAACTTAAGAACTAAAAGCAAAATTGGAATCAGCAAATTGAATTTAATTAGATATGTATCAGACAATTTCTGAATGATAAGGTAGATTATATCTACGAAGTGGAAAACTTTTTGTGAGGGAGGAGTGTGTGACCTCAATTTGATGAAAAATCCATCTCTCTCAGTACCCTTCATAAGGGTCCTTCCCAAGGCAGAGGGAGGACTGGAGGATGTGGTGGACGATCTTGAAGAGTCAACCTCCAAGAGGGAGATGAACTCCTAGGGTCTGCCATAGTGGCCATGCTGAAGGATCAGTGAGGTGACAGTTTTAGGGAATGTCCCCACAATGCAGGCACATATCTTTATCTATTTTGTTAGTAATTCTGTGGGTTTGTTCACATGTGTGTTGGTTGCCCAGTTTCACTAGCTGCTATGATTTCACCTAGTACACCAAATGAAGCATATTTGGTACTTTCTGCTCCTAAATTGCCCAGTAATATCACTTGAAGTGGGAAGAAAAGAATAATGGAAATAAAGTGCTATTAATAGTTGCCAAACCCCTGATTTAAAATATCCTTTGGGTTAAAATCTACAGAGAAATTCTTGCAATCAGCAGCATATCTTCTCATATCTACTCTCAATGTGGTGGGTTGACTCTGGCCAGCAGCTGAGTACAAACTCGTTCACTCACTCCCTGCCCTGTGAACAAAAACTGGCAAAATTGTGAATTGGGATAGAAAGACTTAAATAGGTAAAGCACAGCTCACACACAAGCAGGTCAAAATACTTCATTACTTCCCACTGGCAGGCAGGTCCTCAGCCCTCTCCAGGAAAGCTGAGCTTCATCACACAAAAAAGTTACTTGGGAAGACAAACACCAGTCCCTCTCCCTGTCTCCTTTCACTCAGCTATAATTGCTGAGTATGGAAAGATGCTGTGTGTATCCCTTTGGCAAGTTTGAGCCACCTGCCCCAGACACGTCCCCTCCCACGTTTTTTACATCTACAGTGCACTCTCTGTCGGGAAACTGTGGGAGAAAGAGAAGGTCTTGATGCTGCATAAGCACTGCTCAGCAACTGGCATAACACTGCTGTGTTTTCAACACTGGTTTAGTCACGAATCTAAAACACAGCAGCATACAGGCTGTGAATGAATAAAATCAACTTCATCCCAATCATACATAGTAGAGCCCGTTAAAAAGTTAGAACAAAACTATGAATAGCCAGCAGCCTATTTTTAAAGATACTTTCTCTAAAGACACTACAGAGCAAATAAAACTAAGATATGAAGAAAATGTGTCATGACTGAAAGTACTTTTCTTGAGTAGAAAAGTACTGTGGAATAAACTCCATTGTGTTACAGTTTGCCAAGTGACAAAGAAATATTCACTATTGAAATTCTGATTTTCATTAACTCCTTTCTGTTTTCTTATCTGGTTCTCCACAAATGATTGTTTTTGAATGTTCTTCGTTGCCACACAGAAGAAAGGAAATAGATTGTCTCTCATTGTCAGAGTAAATAAAATAGGATGGACCTTTAATTGCAGAATGAAATTGGGTTTTTATAGATATAGAAGAGACTCTAAATTAAAGGTAAATTCTCTGAGAAAGGTGAGGAATGACTATCTTTGGAAATTTTTAAAGAAGGAAATTAACAAGCATCTGTAAAGAAGAGGTGGGTACGATTGTGCTGGCCCTAGATTATTCACTCTTCATCCTTTTAGTTTCATTTCTTCTGTTTCTGCTCATGATTTTACTCTATAGGACTTCTCCACTAGTTCACATGAAAGAACTTGCATGGTCAGGAGTGAAAAACGAGACACACACACACTCACACAAAGCTTTCCACTATCTTTGAAGCACCTACTTAAAAAGTAGAATAACAAATCCAAGCACAAAGCTGAATAGGTTTGACACGTGTTCATACACTGTATTTCATGCCGTGTGCTTTTAAGTTTTCATTCCTACTTTTGATGTTCCACATTACTGCAAATAACTGTCATTTTCCTTTTGTGCCTTATTTCCAAGGACTGTCAATGGTTTATCTACTGCGAGGATATCGTGTGCTTTGCCAGTTAGCAACAACAATGTAAATATGCTTAACTTTCAAAAAGATGTTTGATCTACAAGTGTCTGAAAAAGGGTAAAAAGATCACAAACAGTGTAATCCTTGCAATGAGAGTTCAAGAACAACATATTCAATATATCAATACAAATACAGTTGTGAGTAATTAACGTCTGGAACCTTGGTTCCCTTACTCTGTTTTCTGGTGCTATGCTGACAGATGTAAAATTGAGCAGAGCAACGACTTTGTAAATGGGTCAGTTCTACTGAGGTTCAAGCAGAATTTCAAAAGCATCTTCTCACATCAAACAGAAACTGCTAAAATAATGAAATTAGCTGCGATGTTTATGTGGTGTATTTGATATATCTTTTATGTACAAGGTTAAAGGCATTAGCTGAAATGACTGAGAAGTGCTAATAGATTATTACTTCATTTATCACCTTTTTGATTTCTTTTCTCCTTTGCTGAAGTCCTCTTCTTCTAACCCATGCTCTTGAGATATATTTCCTCTTCACTGACAAGTCCAGATACTACCCAAGAAGCAACAGAATACAGGGCAGCAGAGAGAGGAGGAAGAAATTGCTGTTCTTCTACTCTTCCATCTTTTTTGAGCACACAAGAGATATAGCAGTTGTCATGGTGCAACTACGACAGCTTCCTAAGATGCTCCCTTTGTGCAAACAAGAACTCAAATTCATCTCATAACCTCTCATCCTCAAGGGCCATGAGTCAAGAGATAAGGGGTGCAGAGAAGTAAACCTGTCAGTCTGACAGGTGCGTTGGACTAGACGATCTCTAGAGGCCCCTCTGAACGCCTACCACCCTGTCATGCTGAGAAAACCGCTGTTCATTTTACACATAATTTTTCCCGTTGTGCTATGGCGGTGAAAAGCACTCATCAGGGCTTATGCAAACAAACAGTTGTCAGTGAGAATCTCAAGATATAGATAAAAGGAGATATTCCAGATCAGACCAAGCATTTGTCTAGCCAAATAGTCTGCTTCCACCAGTTATCAAAACCAGACGACAAGGAAATAAAATCTAAAACCATGATACAGTACAACTTCCCATAAGAACATTCCTGAAGATTGTGTATGCAAATCAGGGAATTCCTGACCTAAAATTAGTGCTTCAATAGGTTAAAAAGGAATAAAGAATATGAAAAACTTATCCTGCTTTGGTCACAGGACTTACAGATAGACTTGGTGCAATGATCCTTTACGTCACAGCCTGTTTAGCCAGCCAGACAACTACATCATAATTAAGAAAAATTAGAATTGGTGTAAAAGTCATCATTAAAAAAAAATGGAATTTCTACTTTTTTCTGAGATGTTTTTATTTAATTGTTAATGAAATGTGGATGAAGCTGAGTATCTGATAATTTATTCAGTGCTAAAACTTATTTGTTAAAACAAGTGAAACTTATTTGCATGTAGGAGCCTAAACAGACAATCCCTTTCATTTAGTTACAGATAATAATGATTTTTCTACCATTGAGCTTTCAACATACTGAAGGCCTCTTTTTCATTTTCTTTCTTCCTTTAAGGTCTTTCTGTCTCGGTTTTGATTTGACTTCTCATGTATTTCCTTCTCATATATTGAAACGGAATAAAAACAGATTTTGTAATGGGATAAAAATAAATTCTGTAGGGTGCTTACAAACACAGTAAAAACCTGAGAAACTTGCTACAAGCTGGCAAATGTAATCTGAGTGCCAGCCAAGGAAAATTTCAAACACTTTCACAGTGTGAGTTAAATTGCTTAAATTGTTCTGATAACACTGCCACTTGTTTTCCTTTTGCATTTTAAGTCTGAGTGTAACTGCTGCTTTGTGGTACCTTCTGCTGAATGATTGCAGGTTACTACAAGGCTTTCATTTTTGTCTTTATGTCAGGTTTTTGTTCTTGAAAGCTGTGCTACTGAAAGTCCTTAATTGCTCACGCTGCCATTACAGGTTATTTTGCCCATCTGGAACATAAAATCAGTTTTTTAGGCTTAAACAGCTCTATGCCAGTTGCTCACCAAGCCAGTCTTCCCCTTGCTGTAGGATTTACATGAAGGGAAGAAAAGGAAGAGATCCCAAAGTTATTGTGGGTCGCAATTTTGTTTTCAGAGGAGCAGTGTAATTTTCTTGTTGTTCCTAATTACTGCAGTGTTTATTCTAGTTGACTTAGTGAAAACAATGGATGTCTGGTTCCCTAACTTTATTCACTTACTATCTCACAACTTCCCCTCACTGTACGTGAACACCAACTACATTGATTTAGATGGCTGCTGTGCTCCAGCTGGACAGGTTTCTAAAAGTTGAAACCTGTTTTGGAATGTCTCCATTTCCATATTACCTCTTCTTTTCCCTCCCATCCAATTACTCTGGTAGAATGTACTCCTTATTGACTTTATTCTGTAACTGTATGTGTTAGTGTTCCTTCCTGACTTTATACCAGCTTGAATTATATTACCACAAGGTTAAAAGCATTTCACTTAGACATCATTAATTTAAACATATGATTTAGTTAACATGTGTAATAGGTTTAGAAGTCTGGAAATATATTTATACACATAAAACAGATATACTAATCCTACATCAGATGTTATAATCCTCCTCTAGCCTTATAAATCCTACTTTCTATATGTAATTCCTATGATTAATTTAAAAATCATCCCCATAAATCCTAAATTAAAATGACTAGATTTGTAAATCTTTTGTTTGTATTTGAAGTATGCAACAAGTAGATGATTTGGGAAGTCTTCAAAGCCTGACAGTCACAATTAAATCTATAGTCAATCCTATTTCTCTCCATTCTCAGCTTTTTCAGTTTTGTCTGTAAATCCTTATCATCTGCTTCTTTCATGGAATTAAGCTTTATTTAAACAAGACCAAAATTCTATAAACTTTCATGTTTGATTAACTTTACCATGTTGTACTCACAGCAACTTCAAGCCTCTCCAACCTGAATTTTTCTGGGGTAAATTTTTTGAACTGGATCCTCAAGAGAGCATGCAGGAGGTGTCAGGAAGTGGGGCTGAAAAACAGCTGCTGCAATATGTTCCATTATGCTGTTTCATTATTCTCTGGCATTCCAGGATACCTTTAAATGGCTTCCCAGAGTGTTATTCCTCAAAAACATAATAGTTGTCATGCCAGGAATTCTGACCTTACAGAGAGTTAAAACTCATTTCTTTTATAAACTCCACAGCAAGAATGCCTTATTTTTATTGTAAGTTAAGTTTAGCTGGGAAACAGGGAAGACAGTTGCTGTTCATGGTCTCACTATCCAAATTACTTTTATAGTCTTCACATCCTCACACTTGTATAATATTGCCTGTGCACCTATAGAGCCCCCCCACCCCAGTATGCAACTAACAGACCCGCCCACGTCCATGTTGAATGAAACAAATGTATTTGAAAATCCTTGATTTTTAGAATATGCATTAAGTGGCAAGGACCTGTTATTTCACCAACATGTTTGGAGTCAAGGCTGCGCTTACATCTTTCAGCTTGTTCTGTAGGTAGTGGGGAACATTTAGTGGTTTTGTGAAATCCTCCCTCCAACCAATGCAACCAGTGTGATTGCTCAAAACGTTCTCCCAAGAAGTACTGTCCATTACCTTTTTCTCTACAAGTGATGATCATTAAGTATTTTAAGATTGTTGTTCAGCTCTTACTCCCCTCAAAATCCAAACAATAACCTATCCATCCCACATTCAAGCCTTACCTTCACTTTATTTAACCATCAGCTTGTTCTGCCACTGCCTGACTGAAGCAAAATTCCCCTTTTTTCTGCTTGCAGGTCTACATTCTCCTATAGCCTGCACTACACAGATCCCTGTCCATCCCTCCATGGGCTTTTCTTTTCTGCATCCCTGATATCCTCAGTTCTGTGAGAAGCAATTTGAGGAGCTCAACGAGGCAGAGTAGAAAGAAATGAGACACTGGGAAAAATGTGCAACCCCTTTTTAAAACTTTTTTGAGGGGAGACTTCAATTCAGAAATGCCTATACTTGTGCCTATATGTGAATTCATATAGATGGCACTGAAGTTTGTATAGTACCTTCACTTGAAGAACCTTCCCAGTCTGAAGTCCATCACCTACTTCATCTTTGACAGTAAACATTTCATTAAAATCTGTTTTAGACATTTCAGCTGGCTATAGAAGGGTGGGTAAGTCTAATTACCAATCTTGAACATTAAGCATGAAAAATAATTACTTCACTCCTGCTTTAACTAACAGGTATCTTTGCCTACGAAGCCTCCTGAATGTCTCTGTAATTCCTAAATTCTGAATAATGGGCAGTAGAAACCTTAATGCTTAGACTGATAAATTAGTTAAGGCAAATGGAGGTCTCTAAGCTGGTCTGCAAGGACTGTCTGGCATTTGGGGGAAACAGTTGATGGTTGTTCCTTTCTCCCTCCACTTGTATGTTTAGAATTAGTCACTTCTGTTTCAGCAACAAGCTGCTGGACTACCAGAGGAAGGTTGAGTACAAAGCTTCAGACTGAATAGACTTTTGAACGTGTGATGTCTTCAGATGTTCTGACACTTGACAATTCAAAATTACTGTGGTTAGCTATACTGCCAAAGCTTTGAAAAGCAGAACTGCTTGTGTTTCTTCACGCATATTCACGCTCACGTTACAAGTACGCACATAATGTTATATATTTGTGTTTCTGTATATATATACACACATACACACACATATACTCTAGTAATATTATATTATAAATTATTAGTAGTTATAGTACAAAAATTATTAATATACAATACTAGTATATTATTACTAACTATATTACTAAGATTATATTACTATTTGCTAACATATATAGTAATATATGCATCTAGATGAACACAAGTACTCATTCATACATATACATACTGTCTCATACTAGTTCTCTCCCAGCATTAGAGGGAAGATATTATCTATTCATTGGTAATATGGGCTAGTGTTAACAGCTCAACAGGGAGGTAGAATTTTCTCTGGATTTTCATATATTGAATACAAATAAGGAGAGGAATAGCTCAACAATATGTTCTACTAAAATTGTACTGCTCTGTATTCTCTGTTGCCTTTCCTAATCAGTTTCTAATGTCCTATATGATTTCTTAATTATACAGCTACACATTTATATCCTCTCTCACATCTCCTATTTCTCTTCTTATTAAGTTCTTCTTACTTGTGATGGGAGTGTTCTTTCTAAGTCAGTCTATCTCAAGGTAGTCTGTAAGTAGGGATGGATTGAAGCTTTACCAATAAGCCATCTTCTTTGCAAAGGAGTTAGTGAAACAAGTCCAAAAAATAAAACAAACAGGAAATGAAATCCTAGAGCTACAAACATAAGATTAGATAAATTTAAATGTGATGGAATGGTAGAAAAAACAGCTAAAATAGAAACCAAAAACTAAGTTTAAACGCTTTCCTGGAATTTAAATTTTAAACTCCCTATCGGCTACAAGGAAAGTGTTTGGGGCCAAAAGAAGAGTCAATTGTTCAAAGAAGAGAGTACTTCCTTTCTGTTCATATAAAACAGAAAGGAATTTCGTAATCTAATTTTCCTGAAAAAGCCAAATAAAAGTTAAAATAATTTATAAAAGTAAATATCATGAAAAGTACCTATTAACTTTCCAGTAGTTAATTACTTATGTAGCACGGAGCATCACCCATTGTTGGATACATTAAGATCTTGTTCTTCGCTTGTATTATGGCAAAACCATTTCTAAGCTTACTATAAGAAATGCTGGATTTTCTATAGAACAATTCTCCCATCTCTTTTTTCTATAGGTTTTAATAACACATTTCCAACTAGGAAAAACTAAAAGGTCAATTCTTTATCATTATGTCTGAAATTTTTCAGTAACTGTTTGCCAGATTATTTGGGTACCATTGCATTTACAAATGAAACTAATTGAATGCTGAAAGGCTGAATTTTAATCCAGTGAAGTATCCTTCTGTAAGCCTATCTATTGCTTATGTCAAAACCACCTCAATTTAAAGAAGGAACAACCACTCAGAGTTGCCAAAGCCACAGTTACTGGCTCAGCTCAATTTTATAATGAAATAGCTGTTACTGTAATCAGAACCCGTAGTTTATTTTAAGGTTATGTCTCCCTGTCCTTGTCACTGAACTCCATTAATTGTTATAATTGGTTCAATTCTGCTTGTAACACTAATGGTGAAGTGGAAGACCTAATTCCTCATATTCTAAAGATCTTGTTTTGACAGGGAACAGGTATGTACCTTCCTGAGAGAAATGATGATGCGTTAAATAAAGCATCTGTTATGGGAAAGAATATCTCTGACAGATAAAAGATTGTTTTTATGACACAGCTGGAAATCTAGCCCTCTTTCTACATCTTCCACTTGTAAATATTATACATTTACACAAAATCAAGATTTAAAGATTTTTGTGGCTGTAAAAATATTGTGTCAACCACTCTAAAGGTTTTTTTTATTTCAGTCTGGTAGGTGTTTGTGTAGCCGAAGTAAACTCAGCATTAAGGATTGAAGAAAACAGTATTTGAAAAATTTCCAACAAAAAGAAAAGCATTCATTAACCTATAAAATTCTGTTTTAAAGGCACGAGTTTGAAAGCCCTCTGTAAGAATAAAGAAGTTCTTGAAAAAAAAATAGAGAAAATATTTTGAAGCTAAAATGGGTGAAAGTAAGCAGAAAATAATTAATTTGCTAGAAACAGAAAATTGATTGTAATTCTTCATTTTTTCCTAAGAGTAGCAGCACCAGCAGCAGCAAGAGAAGTTTGCTGATGTATTGATTCAATGAGAAACTGGACACAGGTCCCACTGCCTTTCCCACAGTGCTGTGTGGCACTGAGGGAAGTGTCAAGGCCCTGGGCTGATCCTCCCTCCTCTGGGTTTGGCCAGTGGAGCTCAGGGACAGCTCAGAGGCAGTGCAGCTGAGGGCTGGACCTTCTCCAGTGACATCTTGGGAAAGCATTTCCAGACCCATAACCTACTGTGTACTTGTGACCTGTCCTCAGGGAGGTGCCCAACGCATGGGGCTAGTGTTGCCTGAGGTGTCCTCCAGCCTGCCTTGCTTCCTGATTGGGGTGATGGGACATGACCTTGTCTGAGGAGCTCTCATACCATTCAAAAGTCTGACATGATCCTGTTCTGGTGTAGCAATATTTCATGACCTTTACTTGAGTAAAACTACTCCACAATTTAAAGGAGAGAGAGGTTAAAGCTAAAAGTAACCAAAGATTATGTATGAGTACCAACCACTGGTGTGTGTGAATGAATTTCCATCTTTTGCACCAATTAATTCAAACATGCTTCTCTCAATTAAATGTATTTCCTCATTGGTGACAGACATCCGCTTCCTTAAAAATAACTAAGATGCTTAATATTGCTATACCAGTAAACTTCAGAACTTGTTTTTAAAAAAAGATTCACTTGTAGATACTATTGTACTTTCTTGGGATGCTTGATCAGAAATATGCTAGAGGAACCAAGAGTGAGATCCAACCACCTGGAGACTTAACACAACCAGAAACAAATCTTCCCTGAAACTTGGAATGAGTCCATGATGTTCCCAAGCCTTTCGGTTTCACCCTCATTCTTTTTAATGGCCTTTTTCTGAATAACTATTATGAAGAGAGGAAAAGTACACTGGGAACAACATGGAGCCTCTATTTCCCCAGCCCTTTTCATTTCAGTTAGGCCCTTTATCTGCTTAGTCATTTGTATCTCATTAATTTCCTACATGAGTTTACTACTTACTTCTAGAGCAGTCTTTACACTTTATCTGTTGACCACTCTGGATACCTTCTGTAAATACTTCTGCAATTTGTATTATCCACCATGATTATTGGCTTCTCTTCCATATGAACTAGATTCAGCGGAGCAAAATAAGGCTGTTCAAAGCAGTAGGCTGAGATGGTTGTTCCTATTGCTTTTCTCAGAAAACAAAATATTTACTTGTCTTACTGAGTAGCATGGTACAGTGGGCATATTTTCAGATGAAAAAGCTTTGACAGCAATGCAAAAGTGTCACACTATATTTATAGCCATTTACATATGCTGAAGTGAAAGCTGTCATTTCATCAACCCTGCCTTTATGAATCCTTCTGTTAAAGGCAAGACTTTGCATCAGTTCGGCATATTACTAATGTATTCAAATATAAACTGCCTGGTAATAAATCACAATTCTTAAAAGTCTCAGTAGAAATTATTTTTCAAATTGAGCACACCTCCAGACCACTTCACACTACTGCTTTACTTACAAAATGGAGTGCCACATAAAAAACATTAATAACACTTCAGCATTTAATTCAACTGTGAATCCACTACACAATTTACAAATTAGGTAAAATGTGTATTTATACCCTTATGTAAAAATAAAATGAAAAATTTATTCAATGTTTTAATACCCCAGTCACAAACGAATAAAAGAGAAATAGAATTAACTAGAGAACAAAACACTAAATACACCTCATTTTCTCAGGAAGACAAATAGTGTCCTAAAAAATAGAAGTAGATAGATAAACAAGAATGATCACTCAAACACTCACAGCTATGCTGCACTTCACATACCAGTCTTTTTCTATCTAGGTAGTTGAGATTTTCTGGCACTAGTCAAAGGACTATGGTTGAAAGTATTTGAGAAATATTAAACCACTTAAAAAAGCATTGAAAGCCATTATTTGATTCAATTCTTACTGCTGAGCTGGCAGCAAGACATGAAGCAGCCTGACTCTCTGAGTGTAAATTCTTGTTACAGTAAATAGTAAACTCAATGGATCATGTCCTGATTGTCTCCTTTTAATACATCTACAGATGACACTTTCTTTCCCTATTATGATAATAGAAATTGGTTCTAACTTTTGGAACCTGAAACCTTAGGTTTTACACTACACTCTGAAGTATTTTAAGGACTGACTGTTTGACTTCTGATGAGTGAGATATGTTCATGTTTACTGGAAGAAAGTGTTTGAATAAACACTAAAACTGCAGGTTCAGCTGTCAAAACTATGGAAACCATGATTGCACTCAAGCTGCTTCGTCTGAAACCAGAGGAATATCCTGACAAGCTGAGTCTTATGCCTTAAACAATGCAGGAATAACATAATGTTGCAGTCTGAAAATCAACAGATTATTCAGATGTACAGGTCTGTGCTTTCGTGAAGAAAAAATTATGTTGCTTTAAGAGGACCCCCCTTCCACCAGTGACCTGTCCTGGGGGGAGGTGACACTGTCCCAAGACCTGCCCTTAAGGGGTGAGAAGATAAAAGGGCTGGTTCCCCAAAGCCCTGTCTCTCTTTGGACTGGGGTCTGTCTACCTGGGCACAGAGCGTCTGGGCTCTGGCATCTCCCCCACCCCCTTCCCGGGGCGGTGGAGGGAGGGAGATGGCACGGCAGTGGCGAAGATGGCTCACCTCAGCTTCTAGCAGCTCCTCCCTTGTTTCCCCCAATGGAGGGGGGTCGTCAGGTCCGGTCCGCTCCCGTAAACAGCAGGGTGGAGGAGGACAGCTCCTCACGGGGCCAACCCTGGCCCAGCCCAGGCCTCGGCCCCGCCGCCGCGGGGAGGAGATGCAGCGACTCTGCATGGCCTCAGGGCCCAGCCCCAGCACGCACCGCAGCCCCAGCACGGATGCCGGCCCTGGCCTGGAAGCTGATGCTGTGGACTGGAAAAGCACGACCTCAGTGATGATCCCCTCCATGGAGTAGCCATTCAACATCACGGTGACCTGATGGGATTCCTCTTTTTTCTCCTGGAGCTGAGAGCGGAGAGGAGAGACTCCTGGAAAATCCTCTTGGCCACATGCAGAGTGTGGAGGGGGCGCCCTTGCTGACTTGGCCATGTGGTCGGTCTCCATCTTGGGTCCCGCACATGGCCAGGGCCATGCAGCCACTCGCCATCATTTTAGAGAGCACCGCTCAGCAGAGAGACTGTCATTTCTGCTGCTCAGGAAAGATGGGGATGCTCAAGTACTGGGCAGAATTCCCTCGAGCTTAGCTGAAGAAAACAGAAGAGCTCAAGAATCCTTAAACCTAGGGCATGAAAGACAGAGTCCGGGTTCTTTGTTTGAAAGCATGTCTCCTGCACCAAGGGATGCAGTTCAGGTGCTGAGGAATCAGGCCTGCCCGATAAGCATTGAGCTGGTGAAGCTATGCTGAAGAACTGAAGAATTCACCAGTCTGCGAAACAGCTTGGATGTCACTTTTTCACAGGAAGGGGTGATGCATGAATAATAGAGAGGGTGGTGGTACTCGTCTCTACTTGACTGACATGCCTTTTTTCCCCCAGATCACTAATGTGAAAAAAGACCCAAGGACCGATACAATAGTGATCTCCCATTGTATTTTTCTCAGAATATGTTTTTTGCCAGTTCCTAGTTTGTGTGTACTAACTTGCAACTTTTCTTCTTTTCCACATACAGTTAAAGAGTTAATAAACCCTTTTCCGTTTTCCCTAAGCTATCCATTGTCTGGCAGATTTCATCTGAGATCTCATCAAGACCTAACTGCTTTGTTTTCATTTCCTTTATCTTTAATTGTGGTCTTGAACCCACCACACATAACTGGAAATCTGCTACTTACAACTGGAAATCTGCTACTTACTTCTATCAATAGATGGCAACCCCAGATGTAACCACCACCAAGAATGAAGTGTGAAATTAATGAGTGGGGAAAACATAGACTACTATGCACTTTAAGGTTTAGAACTGCAAATGTTCTCAGTTAGTGATGTTCCTCAAGTGCCTACCCTAGCTGTGTTGGACTGCCATTGTCTAATTCCTGCTTTTTATTTAAAAAACAAGAAACTAGTCTGTCACCAGAAAAACCCCAATACAGATTCATCAGTGTTCCTCATGTAAGCTGGCAATGATGTGGACAAAGCATAAATCTTTGCGCTAAACTGGGCTGTGGCATGCCTTGTGGCAGCCACACTCCTGGAGTCATGGAAAATAGCAGCAGGGACTGGAAGGAAGAAGTGCCCATCATAAGTGAAGATCAGGCTCATGATCATCTGAAGAACCTGAAAGTGTTCAAGTTCTGTGGGATCGGACGGGATACACCCACAGGTACTGAGAGAACTGGCAGATGAGGTTGCTAAACCCCTCTCTATTATATTCCAAAAGTCATGGCAGTCTGGCAAAGTCCCCACTGACTGGAAAAGGGGAAACATCACTCCTATTTTCAAAAAAGGTAGGAAGGAGGAGCCAGGGAACTACAGACCAGTCAGTCTCACCTCTGTGCCTGGATCATGGATCAGATCCTCCTGGAGGCAGTACTGAGACAGGAGACTAGTGAAGAGGTGATTTGGTACAATGAGCATGGCTTCACCAAGGGAAAATCCTGCCTGACCAACCTGGTGGCCTTCTATGAACAGGTCACAGCATTAATGGATGAGGGGCAAGTGGTCATTTACCTCATTAATTTTCATAATATGTGAATGGTGAGTGTCAGGAGGATGGAGCCAGGCTCTTCTCTGTGTCATTTAATGATAGAACAAGGGGCAATGGGTGTAAGCTGGAACATAGGAGGCTCCACATCAATATGAGAAGAAACTTCTTCCTAGTGAGGGTGACGGAGCACTGGAACACGCTGCCCAGGGGGATTGTGGAGTCTCCTTCTCTGGAGACATTTAAAACCTGCCTGGACGTGTTCCTATGCTACTTGATCTAGGTGATCCTATTGTGATAGTGGGAATGAACTAGATGATCTTTTGCGGTCTCTTTCAATCCCTAACATTCTGTGATTCTGTGATTCTTTGAATTAATACTTCAGATTTTCCTAACAACTCAGGAAATGAATAGCATAGAAATTTTAAAAGTATTGCCAATAGATCATTGTGAAATGCTGTTCTGCAGAATAAATCTACCCAATATACAAGTAATGAAATCTAAAATCTGCTTTATTCTTCTTAGAATAATTATTTTATTGTATCATAAATCTAGCAAAGAATAACCGATTTAAGATCAACATAATTACTTTCCTCAACAAATATATCAGGTTTTTAAAAAACATGGAAAACTGGAAAAAAAGGTCTTAGAACTTCTCTCGAAACAAATGATATTCAAAAAGCTGCTTTTCATTGTCATAGCTGCAGCCTGAAACAATGCCAAATCAGCCACCTTAAGTACAGATGTGGTTTAAGATTTGTGTTAGATTATAATTGAGACTACTCAAGTAGACAGCTGTGCATAGGAACCCTTTATCCTTCTGAATCAGAAGAATAGACAGTAAACCGTATTTAAACCAAATTCTAGAAATAAAGATTTCAAAAGGAATCAAGCACTAAAAACTGTTTGAATAGACCAAGAAGATTAACTACCATACCTCAGAACTAATCTTTGTCTTGCCCTGGTAAAGTTATGTCAATATTCAGATTTCACAAATGCAATAAAAAGGTCAAACCTTTTATTTGTTTAAAATAATTTTAGCACAAACAGTAGCTCCATTTTGCAAAATTTTTTGCTATTTTATCAAGCAACGGTGATTTTAATCAACTTCACAATTTCTTCTGTTGACTTCCAGCCTTCCCAGATAATAGAAGATCAATTACTAGGATCTAACATTTATAGTGTAGAAGTTATGTCCTGTAAATACCTCACATCTATTATGGTTTCATCATGCTGTCTTGTCAGTGTCAATCTTTCTAATGTGGAAGCAAATATATTAAAATATGCACTGAACAAGAACAAGCAAGGATTCTCACAGTTATTCGTAGACTAAAATGGAAGGGTGTTTAACTACAAGTTGTCATTCATTTTTCTTAACTATGCTACAATTATATTGTAGAAAAGTGAAAATTGATGATGATGAATTTTTCTTATAATGTAAAACAGATTATACTTAGTGTCTAGAAGTTATACTTGCAGGAGCATTCTAACGTGAGCGTGAAACTAAGTTAGATAATCTTGCTACCAGAATTATAGTGTGCAATCCACAACATTTGCTTAATGATAACAATTTCAATACAAAATGTATACATAAATCACGTAAGAAAATAATCAGTATAGGTTTGTATGAAAATTGAATCACATTTCTTATAATAGGACAGACATCTTGTCATTTGCCATATAACTCGCCTTGTGTCGTTCAGGCAAAGTATTTGGCAAACCTGAAGAGTTCGGAAGCTGCCTCGTTAATGCTTGTCTCAGTGCTTTCTTGTAGGCATTGTCTGGGGAAATCTTAACATATGTAATATACACATACTCATTCCTGTAACATGTTACCAAGCTATATGTAAACATGGGATCATATACCACATGCATATATCACTCTTAAAAAGCTGTTATTTGCCTGTGATACCAGCTACCAGTTACTAAGAGTTTATTTATGTTTTATTTGGTATCATATTTTTCTTGACTTGGATCCAGTCTATGCATCTGTCCTTTCACTGTCACAAATGACACAAAGGGGAAGAGACTACAGCAAACAAGAGACTGGAGAGAAAAGAAGCTGTTAAAATGGGCAAAAAAACAGTATGAGGGAGAAAATCCAGGGAAATCACTTTGAATCAAAATGACAAACTTTGGCAGTGGGAGATCTGTTAAACCGAAATGACATGAAACATCTCCCTGGTAGCCATGCACAGTCTTCACCTCAGGTACTGTGTGCCAGGATGCAATATGTTCTTTTGCAAATAATGTTAATAGTTCTGAATTACTCAAGCAAATGTGGAAAAACAGCAAAGGCTCACTCCAAAACCTGATTGTGTTTTTTTAATAAAGATTTGCAAAGTATTGCTTTTCACACACCTCTAGGTGCACTTGGAAATTCTTGGTTTAACACCTTCAAGAGTGAAGAATAAAGAACTTGTGTAATGCCTCATAAAGTTTTTCATGCATGAGATAAAGTCAGCATCAAGAGGAGCATGTGCGTATAAATTAGTGCACTCAATCAATTTCTTTGGGTTGGGCTCCAGGGAGCTTATTTTTAAAGTGGTGTGCAGGAGGTCTTCAGCCCATGCAGACATTTTGCTGAGGTATATTGTTAATAAATAATTTGCTTTGTGCACACATGTCCCTTACATGGTTTTAAAAACTTACTGCTTAATGGCTGATTGAACTTAGCAGGTGAATTGAAACGGGGTGGCGTGGGACCATTGCAGCTGAGTACGAAATGGCTGTGTCTTAAATGCTAAACTTATGAAGTCAGAAAATAGGTGTTGTTTTGTGTGAGTATGTGTACATTGACTAATTCTAGCCTAACATTAGATATTTGTACTAGAACTTGCACTTCTGTCATTTCCTTATGGTTTGTTTAGGAGAAAGGCAAAATAAAATAGAGCAAAAAATTACATGTAAGGTTGATGTTGAGGCAGAATTAACCAGGGGAAGTGAAGGGTACAGCTAGCTTCATAAAACCCGCCAAAGGGAGTGTTTTTGCCTTCTTCCTTTTCTCTGTGTCAGCACTGACATTTTCTTGACTCTCATCAGTGGTCTTGTTCAGGAGCTAAACCAGTGTAAAACTACCTACTTGTTTGTTGATTGGGTCGTCTGCTCTGACCCGGCTCATTGCACATCAGATAAATGTCAGTGCCAACGTGAAGGAAGCTAGGAGACCAGGTAAGTGTAGCAAAGCAGCTAGATGCTGGGTCATCAGACCACTGTGTGAAACCATGTTCTTCCAGTGGAGATGTGTCTGTCTCATTCATTCTGTAATATGAAGACAGTTTCAGATCCAGAACTTAGTTGTCCAAAGTTAGTCACTCTCCATCTCAAACAGCTGCACAAAGTCATGGTCCAGTTTCCTTCAGCTTCCATTGATGGCCTTGTTCACAACATATTTTCCTCTTAAATCTCTAAAATTCTTCCTGGTTCTTCTTGTGAACTTCTCAAGTTCCCAAATGTGATGAGAAAGGAGTTACATGTCTATCTCAATTATATGTCAGAATAACCTGGTGGTAGATTTTTTCACTTCTTTCTTCCTATTCACTTATTTATATAAACATGTTTTTAATTGGTCCTCATTCCTTAGTCCCTTAACCCCCTTTATCTAACATAACTACCAGTGATGACAGCAAAAGCTGTTAAGGATGCAACTATATGAGCTCCGTGCTTTTCCCTTCATTGATCATTTCATTCAAGGTACTGAATTATTATCAAATGAAAAGCTCTTGTCATGGTGATCTTTCTCTCAGGGTAATTTGCTGCTTTGTTGTAAGACATAGTATAAGTTCTTTTATTCAGTGGTTTTCCCTTCTATCTCCTTATTTACGGGAATCATTAGAATTTGGGATTAACAAAGCTAGTGATACGAAGACTCTATCTTTCTCTGTTTGAGGAAGACAGTTCTGTCAAATGAGTTATCTAATAGATGAAGAGAAGAGAAGAGAAGAGAAGAGAAGAGAAGAGAAGAGAAGAGAAGATGAAGAGAAGATACCAGTGATAAATGTTTTACTATCTACCTGGGCAACTTCCAGTATGATAATGAAATATTCCTCCAGTTAAAATGGAATCGGTCTATGAACAAAAACTTTTCCTCTCACCTTTTCCATTATGAACTCTACTTCTGTCCTTGGTATCTCACAACTTAAGAACAGTGTATCAGCTCAAGGCCTAACACATTAAATACAGTAAGAAAAGGTTATTTTCATGGGCTATGTAGGAAAAAAATGTAGAGTCTGGCTTTCATTTCATTGTAGTTCCTCCTTTTCTTTGTCTTAAAATGAAGCAGAAACCATTTTCTGCATTATACTGTGATGGCTGCATTTATAATTCGTGGTCATAAAGTTCCAAGAGTATAGAAAACAAAGCCT
This sequence comes from Phoeniculus purpureus, assembly GCA_028565055.1. NCBI lineage: Eukaryota > Metazoa > Chordata > Aves > Bucerotiformes > Phoeniculidae > Phoeniculus > Phoeniculus purpureus. Next base: position 1,156 of record JAOXOE010036018.1, on the reverse strand, counting down.
TGATATTCATCCTCATCATAATATAAACCATACAAGTTTACTTGTTCTTAAACTAGTATTTCTCTGGTGAACAGTGCCTCCGGCATATTTGCCCATCAACCAGGTCATCGAAACTACTGCGATGCCTTCCCTTTCTTCAATATGTTTTCAATGTTGTGTTGTTGACTTTCTTGTACTTTCTGTAAAAGAAGATGAAACACGAATATAACCAGGGCAAAAGCATCAACAATTTGAAGAGCTGTCAAGTGCTTTGAAATTTAAATCTTCAGTGTAGCAATGCTGTCAGTAGAAGAATATTAAAATCACTGGGTGCTTCCCTGAGCAAGAACCAGTCTACAGAACAGCTGAAATGAGAAGATGATAACCTTCAATATTCTTCATAATATATTCTTTTCATCTTCCAGCTTCAGAGACAATCATTCATCAATTAAAGCAGGATGTGTAGAAGTTTAGATCACAAGCATTTAAGAAGCCATTAATTTAGATTTTTATAAGGAAGAACAAAACCTGAAAAATACTAAAACATTGATTAAATTCAAAGAACAGTATATTTAAAATAATTATGAAAATAAAACATGCAGATAAGTTAAAACATGCTAAATAATCAATACATACCTTTGAGATTACAATGATAAACTCATGAAAGAGAAGGAATGCCAGAATTGCTTTAAGCAATTAATCTAAGCAATTTGAATTTGCCTCTGCTAAGAAAAGTCACTATGCCATTATATACTAATTGTTTTGTGATGCTTATTTTCAGACAGTGATCAGTATGGACAAAATGAAATGTAAAGAAATGTCTTCTGCATATTGTAAATGTATACTCACATGATTTTCTGTGGAACACAAAACTGAAGCAGCTTAACATCACATAGCTAGTGATAATTTTCTTTTCTGCAGTTCCTTTGAATGGTGTGGAGATACTATCCTTATTTTACAAATACAATCTGTATTTGGGACAATTAAAGTAAAATGTGTCATCAGCTTTGTGTCATCAGCAAACTTGCTGACAGTGCACTCTTTCATTAATGAATTGACTGAATAGGACTGGTCCCAGTACCAACCCCTGAGGGACTCCACTAGATACAGGCCTCCAAGTAGACTCTCTCCCATTGACCACTACTCTCTGGCTTCTATCCTGAAGCCACTTCACCAT
>JAOXOE010036013.1:0-43629 GCA_028565055.1 Phoeniculus purpureus | reverse complement strand
CCCTGCCCATGGCAGGGGGGTTGGACTAGATGATCTTTCAAGGTCCCTTCCAATCCCTAATGATTCTATGATTCTATGATTCTATATTCAAAGTGCAAAAATCAGTCAGAGAACACCTTTAAAGTAAATAGATGGAAATAACGATAAGCTTCTGAAGTCATGCGATGTATGAAATGGTGTCACTGTGAAAGAATTAAAACAGCCAAAGTGTTGTTAAAACACACTGCTTTCAAAGTCAAAAAGACAACGATCACAAAATGTCTGTAGCATAGAATACACTTAGCATGGAAAGCAGAGAAGGCTATATATGAACAACAGAAAACTAGGCAAGTCTTGCATGATAACTGAAGCTCAAAGAAAGAATTACAAGAAGAAAACCCAACATAGAACTTCATGTTATCACATCTGAAGTGAAAAGAAGATAGGTTTACAAAGGAAAACATGTTTTTCTTGCACAATCTCCTACGTTGACATTGGCAACTTTGTGGAAGGATGTACTATTTGAGGAAATTTAAAGCCTGTTGACAGAAACAAAAGGTAAATCTGACTAAATTGCAGAGTAAGTATCTAAACTGAAACCTTTATATTGATGGGAACCAAGAAAGCTCAGGATTCTGTAAAGGAATAGCAAATAGAGTCTAGCAGACTGGGATGACTCCATTAAACACAAACAAACTGGTACAAAATCATTAAGAAAATACACCAAATCCATCACTTATTTCATGTATAGTGAGTGCTGGCTACTTTAGGCAAAGCAAAATAAATTAGAATTCTGTTTTTCTTAAAATAGTCAATGTGAGATGAGTTGAACTGTAACTCCACTGGAAATGTGGTCTTCAACAGAGGAATTAAAATATAACCTTTTATGTCTCAGGAGAATCTCACAATTCTTGACTTTAAAAGAACATTGATAATCACTTGTGATTCCTCAGCTATGACATTTGAAGAGCTCGAGAAACATCTGCCTGTGCTGGGGCGATGCCTATGTACACAGAGTCAGTTAGGGACTAGAGTAAATCTACAGTAGGGTGGAAGCCATGGTGAGGACAACTCAGGCAAACAGAAATAAAATACTGTGGTAAGAGAAAATAATTGGAAAGTGGATCAGGAGATTATTTAACTGCCTTTTTCATTTTAAATGTGGTTTGGTTTGTTGTTTTCAGTTGTATTTTTTTTCCTGATGTAAACATAGTATGAAGCTTTCAAGGAAATCATAAAGTTGAAAATTCTCCCCCAACCACGTAAAAATAAAAGCACTCCATTGCAAATAGTATGCACACAATTACAATTTGGAATGGTTTGGTATGTTATGTAAAGTTGTGTATGAGGGTTAAACATCTTAATTTATACAGACATCCCAGCAACAAGGAAGCAATTTGTTAGTGAACTTCTGCACTTCCTTTAATGCAAAGGAAGACTTGAAATTTTTAGTGGAATGAGAAGCAGTTTTCACAGCAGCATCTACAATCTGACTTACTTGTCTTCAGTGGGCATTTCACGAGTAAGCAAGAGTGGTATAAGCCTGACCTTTAATCTGCTGGAGAAAACGATTAACTATGCTGTAATTTAGTATTAAAAAGCTTTAGCAGGAAATTTGGAAACAGTGGAGATGCCACTGTAAAAAGAGAAAGAAAGAAAAAAATGCAACCTTTGATATTGCTATCTGAATGAGGCTGCATTCCTGTCCCCTGCACAGAACAACTTTGGTGCATTAATAACTATTATCAATAAATTAGGACCTGAAATAAAAAATTCTCTGGTTTCTGTTAGTAAAAAAAGTTGTTTGGTTTGTTTTAAGTTAAGTTAAAGGCTCTTAAGTTAAAAAAAAAAGGATCTATTAAAACAAAGAAAAATACTCTATTGTAGCTTTGAGCTTTCTCAATCAGAACATTCCTTCCTTTTCAATTTTCCTAATTTAAAAAAGTACCAAACTTCTCAACAAAACTCACTCACTGGACTCCAGCAGAACAGCCCATGAAACACACCTCTAAACTGTTTTGTGCTTTTATTTATCTTTACAGAGGTGAAGATGGGTTTTTCACCCCCCTTTGGTGAGTAGGACAGCATACAGTGCAAGTATTCCTATGAGCTTGTCTTGTTCCTTCTCTTCCTAAGCTGCTGGGCAGTGTTGACAACAGTATTGGCCTTCAGTCAGATGCAGCTCGGCCATTCCAAGACTACGTTATATTCTTCCACACACGTGCATGAGGTGCAAACTTAGTATCTTCATTCTTTGGCTACTAGTTACAGCGGCTTTCAAATGAAAGCCAACTGCTGTAATGCAACTTTACCCAAGTAATTAAGGCACACTTGTTTCCAACAGCTGGAAAAAGGAGCATTTACCATGTGTATTCACATTTCAAAGGACAGAAGTGACAAAGATGTATAAATGTGATTATTTATAGATCCCATATTTTTTGTGCCTACTTTATTCCAGCATCTGGAAAGATTAAACATCTGAATCAGGAAAATATGTGACTGCTGTACCAGAACAGGAGACAAATGTTTGAGTCATGAACAGTGAGTGAAATGGTGAAAGGGCTAAGAAGTTCAGGGAGAAACCTATAAAAGTGATCCCTGGATTTTTACTCCGATGCGTAACAAAAAAGACAGATCTCTTGCATCAGTAGGCTAGACCAATGTGTAAGACAGGCAGCACACTCCTGTAAAAGCTGAGGCTGCTTAGGAAAGTCAGATTTGTTACAATGCACTACGTGAGCTTCCCAGATTTTTGAGCCTTCCAGATTCAAGAATTAAAGAACTGAAAACTGATTTAGTACCATAGTTGTCAGGAGATGCTTTTTGGCACAGCTCTGCAGTAATCTCCTTAGCAAACATCTGCAAAGACAGGCAGTGCCCATCACAGTAACCCCCAATATGATATTCTAACTAAAACTCAACTGCTCACCACACAACAAGCACAGAGTACAGACTGACCCAGCATGCAGCTAATTCCAAAAGTGATGAAGCAGAAATTCACTGTAACAACTTTTTGACCTCTTCATTCCCAGCTGGCCTAATCAAACTGTAATCAGTGAACGCTTTCCCTATGTGGAAGCTGTTGAGAAAGCAAGTTAATGGGCTTGCTTGAGAAATTTGAAGCACATGGAACTTCTGAGTGGTTTACCAGTTTTCCACGGACTACTCTCAAGGAGTAGCTGCAGAGACACTGCAATGCAGCACCTTACAGATCACTGACACCAAATATATTTGCAAAAATGTTAGGGATAAGTTCTACCATTTCACAGAGCTGCAGTGCAGAAGGAACACAAGCATTTGACACTAAGATGCGCTGTATAGCTTTTTAGCAGCTTCATTAGGAGTCCAGTCTGCCCCTACTCCCAAGTGGTGTCTTTCAGGATGGATTGCCACTATTTCCACCAAAGTTCACTTTCCTCTGGAAATGTAGTTCCATTTCACTGTCAAATTGGTTTTTTTCTTAACATTCTTCTCCTTGGGATGTAATTTAAAACTGATGCCATTAAAATAAAAATAAGCCCTGCATATAAACCTGGAAGTGTAAAATGTGTTTTCCTCTGCAGCATACATTTCCATTTTCGTTTCCAATTAACTGTTTAAGACAGACACATTGTTGCACTCTAAGATTATTCTTTTTTCTTCAATTTTTATTTTGCAGAAGAGAAGAGCCTACTCACTAGCTCCATATTTGTACAGGATCTGAGAGTTGCTAAGCCAGGAGCTTTACCTGTCAGGTAAAATGCTTCCTGGATTATTAAAAATTGGGGAGCTAAGCTAAATATAAGTGATCAGTTCCTCTTCTGATTTTGTTCTAGTGCTTAAATTCTCTTTATTTTCATTTCAATCGTGTGCAGAAGATGGAAACTGCACACGATCACACAAAACCCGCTTCCTGAAGCCTGCACAATGGATGCCTTGAATAGGGGCATAAACCTTTGTATGAACTACACCCACAATGCTTGTTAGAAATCAAGATATTAATACGCAATTTACACAGTCTGTGTGTACTTAAGATACAGTACACATGCTATTTTCAGTTTTTAAAGTAAGGAATTACCCAAAAAGCCCGGAGTTATGGCTGCTGTACCTAAAGTTACAAGCATATGCTCTGAATGATGAGCCGTGTTTTTGTCTCTACGTGACTTGTTTTCTCTTGCTGCTAATAATATTTTCCTATTTTTGTTCATAGAATTTGCATTTCTGTTTGGATTGTCATACTTCTTTTTTCTCTTAATTTTCTCAGGGAAATAAAGATGGCAAGTGTACATGAGGAAAACAAGGACTGAAGAGCAGAAGAGCTGACGAGCTGTTCTCTATGTTTCATCCTATCCTGTGTATTCCCCTTCAGCTGCTTCACAGAATTTCCTACTATTTCCAAGACAACTTTCATCTGAGGAGAGGCAGCATGTTTCAGATAAACACCATCACCAAGCGCAAGTCTGACAGCATTCAAAACATTTTGTCATGCCATTCTATGTTGTCTGAGCTAGTCTCTGCATTTGTTTATTCCAGACAGGATGAGAAAACAAAGTGCCATAATACCAATAGGAAAAGCTATTCAAGCTGACAGCAAGCACTAGATTTTATGGGGGGTTTTTTGCAGGAACTGCCGTTCTCATGATATTTGCTGCCGAGACTATACACATGAATGTGAGGAGAGTTCATACAAGGCTTAGATGAACCTCTAACTGTTTGAAACAAGGAAAGGGAAACTTAATTCTCTTCCCACAGCAAAGTATGCTATTTAATTTTTGGAGACATTCCCAAGACAAGTGTGTTGTAAGTTTTTCTTTACAATATAAAAGTTATTATTGGAGCACAAGCTTTTTCTAAAGGCTTAATAAACTGGAAAGGATTAAAAGAAAAAGGCAATGGTTAACATTCGCAGGAGCTATTCTTGGATATCTCTATAAGAAAGAAAATTAAGAAAGAAACACTTTTTTTCAGACCTGTATTTACGCAGTTTGCATTAGCAAACATTTCAGATTAAAATTCAGTAGTGCAGCAGCAAGACAACACATGCTGGACAACTACTGAATACTCCCACTAAAGATACAATAAATTCTTGTAAAAAGGCCAACTTTTGGGCCCTCTTCACCAGCTCCCTTCTCTTCAGCATGTTTTGATCTATTTTGGTGTAGCAGAATACTGGCTGTGCTTCACTGATGGGAATTCACACACTTGGGAGTAGTCTGCCCTCAACAGGGTTTTTGGTGAATGGAACAGCATTACAGGAAAAATTGAATAGATGTGCGATATAACGCTTGATGGATTTCATCAGCATCATGTGATTTACACGTTCACCAAAACTAAATTTGACCATTGTACAGAGCTACTAATATCTAAGAGAAAATGCATGTCAGCTACAAGTTCAACTATAACAGGAAAGATCAGTCAAGCAATGCATTTTTTGTGTATTAACAACAACAGAGAATAACTCTGAAATGCCAGGGATTGCTACGAGTACTCAGACACCACAGTGGTAATTGCAGGATAAAATCACCAAACAGCAACAAGACTACTGGAAATAATGGGGACATGGTTTTATTCAGAATGGCAGCACAAAAAGCTATCTGTAATGGAATTGCTTGTCAATACTTTGAGCTTTGAATTAACTCATTATTACGCATTTTTACAACAATATGTTCCATCTATTTAGCTAAAGACACCCACTTGAGATTTATGCACTTGAGATTTCATTTCCTCTCATCTGCCCATTTCTTAGTCCAGCCTTATTTATTCTACTTTGTGACTCAAGCACAGATAAGCCAACAAATGGATGCGTGATACCAGATTTGAAGCACAATTTTGACTAAAATACCACCAGATTCTCTGTGTGTTATCAACAGGATTCAGAGAAACAAAACCAGGTATCATGCTGGATAAATTTTGGCAGTAGTAATTAATCTCCCCAGTGATTCTGAAGAAACTAACTAGCTGAACCTGTTATTACAGCTTTTCTGTTCCACCTGAGAACTGTGTGTCCTAGGCTGGGCACAGTCACACAGAATCAACAGCTTGTGCTGACATATCGTAGCAGGATGTGTAGATCTGATAAAAGAACTGACAAAACAGTGCCAGCAAGTCTTCACAGACACCTGAAGTTGCTGCATAAACTTGTAAAGTGTTCCAAAGTAAAAACTACCTAAAGATGGAGGGAAACCATCTTTAGTTCCTATCAGAAAGTAATATTCCTTTTGTGAATTCTTTGAAAGGTGCAGACAGTAATTTGGGTCATAGCCCACGGATAACAAGGATGAGTTCTGCCACTTAACTCTGGGTTCATAAAATCAAGGCCTAATTTTTTCCACTGAAATTAGCTTAAACTTGAGAAAGATAAATATGAGACACCAAAAGCTGGACGAGACACACTGTACCTTAAATTCTTATATTTTGCTGAATTTCTTGATGATCCTTTTATTGGTAAAAGTGTCACTTTCTTTAGTAAGTTTAGTCAAGTTGCCCTGGACAACATCCAAAAGTAATAATAAGAGCTGTATGAATTTGGCAGGATAATTTATCCTTGTTTAATTCTGATCTGACTGCCTGAAGCATCTTCAGATCCTCCTGGCGTTTCTCTTAGTTCCTACCTTTTTCACTATCTGTCTCCAGAAGGAGAAGAGAACATTAAATGAACAATAAGGAAAATCAGATTATTAAGTGTTCTTTACTGTCTTACTTTGTGCACATTTAAATATATTTCTTACAGTTGCATAAAATACTAAAAGCAAAGCCTGTAACAAAAATACAGCCATTTCCTTGGGATAGAATTTCCACTTAAATTTTCATTCCAGGTGACTTCAGAAGATGGTTGGGACAAGCAGTATCTACAGCAACCTCATTCTGTGAAACAGGTGACTCTAAAGCACTTATATTTTACCGTATTTCTTTACGTTTATGATTTTGCTTACCTTCTGGTTGGTATTGTGCTATGATTGTTACCGTCTGCCCTGCTCCTTTTAGTGCAGCTGCAGCCTGCTCGTGGGTAGCACCTCGAAGATCAATACCGTTCACCTACAGAAGGAATGCAAAACAACAACAGGTCTCAGTCATCTAACATTAGACAGAAAGACAGGGCTGCTTTTTTTTAAAAAAAATATTTGATGAATGTAAAGGTTAGGTTGTCTAGTTGGTAAAGTGGAAGAACACTAAAAAGATGAGATGATACTGCCTACGACTGGCCATGAGGACCTGCGCACCAGAATTTGCCTATGCTCATCCATGCATGTTCTCTGACCACTACTCGATGGGGTTTTGAAATAGCTTCATCAGTCAGTATCACTTAACATATGAGGTTCAATATACAAATTTTCTTGGTGCTTGAAGATCACTGTAGAATACTGTGAACAAAGAAACTGTTTTTTCCAGCCAGACTCCTCAAGCACAGCATGTAAAATCAGGAAAACCTGGAGATATATAGAACATCTCTAACAAAAACTGCTGATTGGAGAAGTTCTAGAGCAGAAACTCCAACTGCCATTGTCTTTTCATGCAACTCCTTTTCCTATTGCCTAGAAATACTCCAGTATCTTGCACATGGCAGCAATGGAGTGGCAGTCAGATATAGGTTCACCACCTCTGGCTGTTCGACACTAGCAGATCTTTCCATGAGGTTCCTTTTCTGTAATGTTTTTTTGCTACATAAGCCGTACAAGTGGAACAGAGTAGAAATACAGTAGGTAACCCACCCCTAAAACTCAGAGGCAGTTTCAGAACTCTTGCCTTGCACTTGTGATGTAAAGTGTTTTGTCAGCAGCATCCCAAGAAAGAGTTAGAATTCACATATAGGGTATTTCATATATATTTCACATATAGGGTAATTCAGCTTGAAGACTGTAGACTTCAGGAGAACACATATACCTACTCCAGTAACTTGGATCTTGCTTTCCAGGGGGGCCTGGCTATACTGTGAGATTTATTTATTTTTTTTATCTTTATCTGTCTTTCCTCTTCACATCTACAGGGTTCAGTGAAGTACAGGAAACTTTTTATGTGTAAACAGCTTTAGCAGGACAAGAAAGTAATTTCTGATTACTCAAGAAAGGGAAAGAAAAACAGTAAGAAATAACGGGGGGGTGGGGTTGGACTAAGAACACCACCAGAGATTACACAGCCCAAACGTCCCAAATTTTTATCAAGTACTGTCAAAAGATTGCAAAGCACATGCTGAAAATAAAAACTTAATTTCATTTAAATTTTAACAACCTTTTAAGGCTTACAAAATAGATTTCACAGAGCATTCCAAATAACAGCTACAGAATCACTTATAAATACATTCAGATTGGTCAACTGCATTTAGAAATAGACTCAGCTTTCTGTCTTTCATCAAATTACAGAGAATGGGTTATTTTGAGAACATGTTTAATTATTATTTATCATAGAATGCTTTGGGTAGGAAAGGATCTTAAAAAGGTATCTTAGTCAAACATCCCCACAGTGAGCAGGTTGCTCAGAGCCCTATCCAGCCTGACATGAGGTGTTTCTAGGGATGTGACATCTAATTCCTGTCTGGGCAACCTGGGCAAGTATCTTACCACCCTCATTGTAAAACATCTGTTCTGCATATCTTGGCTAAATCTCCCTCTCTTAGTTTAAAACCATCACCCCTGTTCCTGTTGCAACAGGCCTTGCTAAAAATATTGTCCCCATCTTTTTTATAAGACATGAATTTGTAATTTGTCTGACACAAGGGTTCTCAGCTGTTCCACCTTCCTGTTTGAAAGTAACGTCTGCTATGCGCTTTTCTCTTCTGTAACTGGAGTTACCGAGAGAAATCTCAGAAGAAACAAGAGGATGAATGGAATTCTTGAGCCCCTGAGTTGTGGAGATGGATCTGATGTCACTTGGTCAGTATTAGAAGGTCCAGGAAAGAATTATAATAGTAATTTTATTTAGGGTTAATCTTGAAGACTCTAGACTTCAGGAGAACACAAGCTTCTCTTTAGTAATATTGGAAAATATTGTTGTGGTCTGTAAGAGTTGTGTTAAGAGAACACAAAGCTTTAAGAAATAATAATAACCTCCCTATAGATAAAACAAGAGAATAAAGAAACCACATGCATGTTCTCCTTCTCACATGAAAAAAACAGTTCTGACTATACATGGCCTAATAACCAAGATTCCAATACTGCATCAAGAATATCAACATAAGAAAGGAATTCCACTGAATTTTTAATAGACAGTCTTCACTTTTCCTCAGAACAAGAAGCCACTGAAATGGCAATTGACTAATTTTTGCCCTTTGCACGCTTACTTTGAAGAAATGATAGCCTAAAGTACAAACACAGCACTTAGAGTGATCTACTAGGATAAAGGTGGGAATGGACGCTTGAGGACTTGCAGGTCTAAGTGGCTGAAATCCAGAGCTAGGAGAATAAATAGCAAAGAGAAAATAAAGCATCAGTTCCATCTTCTGCAGTTTTTATCAAGATGATAAACGTCTTGATAACCATAGACAAACCAGTTAAGTAATGTTCAATGGCTCTGACTACACTACACTGACAAAACAGCAATGTCCCTCTTGATGAAGCACAGTTGCAGAATAAAATCAAACAATCTTTACCACATAGGCAGGCAGAAGTCTGTTTGCATTCTGTTTTGCTCTGCACTATTTGATAAAATCACACTGCAGAATAATAGGTGCTCAATTTAGAAAGCGCTTGTAACCTAGTCTGAGTTTCTAAGGAACTGAAAGAGTAGGTGCTAACTTTATTTCCCAGTGTATTATTTCCTAATAATAAAAAGCAAACATAATCAAGTCCCATACCTTCTAGTAGAAAAACAGAACCTTCATATAGTAATGTTAAATCTCCACGAAAAACAGCATTGATTTACACTTTTTAACCAAGTTCATACCCTCAAGCCAAAATGAACAAATGTTTCTGAAAGGGTAAACCAAATAATGCTCTGTCTCACTCCTCCACCTAGAACAATGTCTCCAATATAGCAGTTGTGTCTGGTGATATTTTTCCCTGACATGATTTCATTGCAAATGGTTAAATCTGATTTCAGTTACTGCTTTCAACAAATTTAATGTGGTTTATGTTAAGAATAATCAGTAAAGCAAATAAAAAAGCTCAGAAAAAGCTGCAAGTGTGTGCAGAAAAGTTTAGTACATATCAGAGACGTTCTGGTTGCTTTTTCACCCCCCCATTAGATGAGCTGACTTCCTTTAAGAAGCATTATACAATAAAAGAAGTAGCACTGCTATTCTGAGCTTGACTGCACAATCCTGATGTCCTGGCCCAGAATGAACTTGACTGCACAATTTCTGACGCCTAACTCTAAAACGGATTTGACATAATGGAAGTAAGAAGAGCCTCCAGCTTATACAGATGTCTGTCTCTTCTGCATGCTCTGGCAAAAAGCAGTTTGAAGGCTTACAAACAACAAGAAGTGCCACAGTGGGAAATTACAGTTTCAAACCACAGACAAAACTTTACTGAGATGGAGAAAAAGATGCAACTGCAGCTCACTGTAATTGCAATAACTTTGTATTAATTAACACACAGAAAAGTGTGATCTACTTCATTAATTCATGGAACCACAGACTCATAGAATCATTTATGTTGGAAAAGATCTTCAAGATTATCCAGTTCAACCACTAACCGGACTCTGCCAAGCCCACTGCTAACCATGTCCCTAAATTCCATAGCTACACAACTTTTGAACACATCCAGGAATGGTGATTCAATCCTCTCCCTGGGCAGCCTGTTCCAAGGCCTGAGGACCCTTTAAATAAAAAAGTTTTTCTTAATGTCTACCCTAATTTTCCCCTGGCTCAACCTGAGGCTCATTTTCTTTGTTACTTGCAAGAAGAGACTAACACCCACCCCTCTACAACCTCCTCTCAGGTAGTTGTAGATAGTAGTAAAGTTTCCCTCAGCCTCCTTTTATTCAGAATAAATAGTTTCATCTCCTTCAGTTGCTCCTCAAAATCTTGTTCTTGTTGCTCTTCTTCAGACCCACTCCAGCACCTCAGTATCTTTCTTTTATTAAGGTGCCTGGATTCTAATCTACATGGAAGGTAAGATTTATTTTTTGGATAGAAAAAGGTCTTCTAAAATCGGAAGTCATATTCCCTTTCAAATGTTTAGATGGCCCACATTAGCACAAATTATATCAATTTTGAATTGTGCCACTTAAGGGCTTACTACAGGCTGATTGTCTTCTCTTAGAATGATTCGTATGTAGGTCATTCAAGCACAGGCTAGCAGAATAATCTGTTTTATTTAGTCTCTTACTTATTTCAGACACCTTATTTAGTGTTGGTACAATGATTAAATGAAGACTTGGAATGTCTTGCTAAATTGGAAAAGAAAGTCACATCCCTTCTCTGGGGAGAAAACAGAAAATATTTCATTTCTTCTTTCAGCTCTCTCTTACATAGTACAGTGCTTCTACACAGCAAATTAAACTGCAAAAGGAAGGTCCCTTTTTACCATGGAACAAACAATACAGCACATTTCTCAAGTTGTGGCTGAATTATTTTATTTGTTGAACTCATAAAATAGGAGTTTTGGTGTCTGGAAAAGCAAATGGAAGTCTAAATAAATACAGTATTTTAGAGCCAGTTTTGCCATTGTTTGCATGAAGACAACATACAAACCCCTTTGTTTATCTGACACATCAGCTTAAGTATCTTCAAGCACAGTAACAAGGGCTGAGCCATATTCTCTCTGGGAAGTTCGGTTTAGTCATTAGAAATGGAATGCACAGCATTAGCCCTTAGGTGACAGAAGCACAGTCTTCCAGCAAGCCAGCGGATGTGCGTTGGAAAAACGCACATGAGGCGTGATCTGCCCTGAACGTATCTGTGGAAGCCTTTCCTCACGAGCAGGTAACAACAGCCCACACAACTGATGCAAGCCAGCAAAAAATACAGTAATTCTAGGAAACTCATGCATGTTGCCACAGCACAGCCCTTGAGCAGCAATCTGTTCCAGTTTAGATGTTCCATCCTTTTGCAAAGTGAAACCTGCATGTGCAGCCTGAGGCTACAGCTCTGGGGAGCACAGCAGGAGAGCTGGCAGGGGCTCAGGACTGTGACAGCTTGCACAGCCTTCCCAGGGCATGACAGCAGGGAACAGCACTCCAGGGGCAAAACTGCCAGTACAGGAAAGTTTCTTCCTTGCTTGAGATGAAAAATTAAGTTTTCAGACTCATATTATTGCTTTTCTCTTAATTTTATCACTTCCAGTAATTTCTGTGCTGTTACCTTTGGAACAGTTAGACCTGCTTAGTTCAGCCCTTATAAGTACAGTGGTTGTCTCATCCTAAACTTCACCAAAAACATGCTATTGTTTTATATCTGCTCTTCACTAGGCCCATGATCCTCTTCTTCTCTTTCTATGGACCAGCAATATCAAGGACCTTTTGAATTTTCCTTGTCTTGTTACCTTACTGTTCTGACTTTTGCCTCCAGTAAGCTGGTCTTCATGCTTTGATGAGCTGGTCACTCTCCAGACAAACTCTCATCAGCTATGCAAATTAAGGTGCCTTTTACAGCCAGGAAGCTTAAGAAGGCAGCTAAACCAGCTGAAATAGGTACCACAACATCACATTTTTGAAGCAGGAAGAAAATTAATATTATGTTATTGAAAAGGTGTCTTGCACTGCCTTTTACAGTAGGAACTAACAACATTTATGACTCACCAGACCACATGAATCATTCCAAATTGTATCTGTGAAAGCTATAACCAGGAAGCAAAAACTTACTTTTAAATCCAGACTGTACAGAAATTATTTGGATAGAAGATCTGCTTCTCATGTGATTGTATCTTTTGCAAATTATGTCAGATTGGCAAACTTTGAGACTGAAATAATTGTACTGAAGTGTTCTCTGCAGAGACAACTTAAGAGCCATTTCCCTTCAATTCTACAGAATTCCTCAAAACTTGTTTAAACTGAGTTTGATATAACTGACGACTTTGGGAAAGAACACAGACTTGCTGGAGCCTGACTAGACATGAAACATTTAATTCAGGTCACCAAATAGCTACCAGGTAGTTCAATTACCAACCTGGACTGGATGGGATCCAGCAACTATAAGGTGATTGATGGCATTTTATCTCATTGCAAAATGGTATAGTCTAGACAGAACCACGCAGGTAGTCTTTTAGTATTAATTCAAACACTATGACCGATGAAAAATATCAGATAGGACTACCATGGTAGCTAATAGAAACACAGGGCAATAATAAACACTTTCGAAAGAAATGTAAGTATTGTACACGGAACGCTCATTCATCAAAACAATAGTTTGTAAGTACAAATACTAATTTACATTAAAAATGAGAGCATATCATTAGCTCTTAAATTCAAATCTCGATGCTGCTTTTGTACCTTCCCTCCTCCTGAGTGGTCACTCAAACACCACCTCATCTTGTATTTCATCACACTGTCATCTTTTCAAGCCTCCACACATTCTGTCCCCTTTGCATTTCTTAGTCTGAATATCAAACAATCCCTTCTCCCCAACTAGAGCTTCCACTCTGCACATGATCGTTACTACATGCACTTTCCTGCCTTTCTGAAATAATCCTCTTCCTCCAAATTCTCTTTCATCATTTGGACTTTGCTATCTCCTACTTTCTTCCCAAGTTATTTAACATTTAACTATTAGCATTCATTCCATCTAACTTGGTTCACACACAGTTCTAAAGGCATTTTTCCTTCCATTACATGCATACAGCTAAATAATCATTGATCAGGTTTGCTCACAATGCTTCAGGGTTACATTTCAAAGGATTGTGAAAGCAGAAGTAATTATTGGCAATCTTCTGCTTCTGAAATGAAGGATTCCATTTTCACAAGTGTTTTATATCTCACAGCTGGTTAAGAACTTAATTCTAGCTGCAAACAATGAGCAATAGGAGCTTGGGAACCGAAATAAAAAGGTTTAACAATTTCAGAGGCTGCTTAGAGACAGAAGGGTGTTGGTGATTTGTCTGACCACAAGAACTGAGTTAGCAATGAGTTCAAAACCAGAAATCCTTGCCTTGATGTCTACTTGTAGATTTTTCCATATTTCCGTGTTCACATAGTATGGCAGTGTGGCCTGTGAGAGGGGAGGTGGCCAGTAGCTGGTGTCATGACTATCTACACTGAACTCAATCCAGTGGCCATGAGGCAATGGATCGATATTTGAATGGTAACTTGTCTAACTGGAATCTTCAGCTCCAGGTTAAGTGTTCAATGCTCACATTTGATATTAAAACTACCTGAACCACAACATTTATAGTTTATTTGTGGCTCTGTAGATTAGGATTATATGACAGACACTTCACATGGACAGTACTCCATACTCTCATATAAAATATGTTCTTTAAAAACAACGAAAGAAAAGTATCCCTTGTATTCCATAAGTGGGTTTGGTTTTGTTATTATGCTGGTGGCTTCCTCCTTCAGGTAAAGCATGTATCTGGCTTGTTTTTAAAAAAAAAGGGTCTCCAAAATCTTCTCCAACAAATAGTTGCAGATATCCCTCAATATCCTATTTAATGGATGGCAAATTTCTATTATTCTCCAGTTTGTGCTACAGGATAATTTTTTTAATCACTCAGGAACTAAAAACTTGGTGGGCAGTAGAGCAGAATGATGCCTGAGTCTTGTCTGTTTAAGTACAAAGGTCCACCCTGGGGCAAATCTTGGAATGAATAAAGCTCTGGGACGCAGCCATATTTTTGTAGCAGTAGCAGTCTGGCTTTTCCAATTTGTGGTTTTAATTTCCCTTCATTGTGAGACTAACAGTAAGGCTACACCAAAGGGTTTAAAGTAAACTCCAAGTCTTTAG
The DNA here is from genome assembly GCA_028565055.1 of Phoeniculus purpureus. Lineage (NCBI taxonomy): Eukaryota > Metazoa > Chordata > Aves > Bucerotiformes > Phoeniculidae > Phoeniculus > Phoeniculus purpureus. The sequence goes on along the minus strand of JAOXOE010036013.1, from coordinate 28,856 downwards.
TGTATCAGATGTGACATAGTTCTGTTTGACAGTCTTAAAGCAAAACTTGCTAAGTCAGAAGGTTTGAAACAAATGCAAACTACTCCTTAAACTATTAGGAGCTGAAGATTAAGCACTCTGGCATCAGATCATTTCTATTCATCGACGCAATTGTAAAATGAATGTTATTAGAGGCAACTGATGATTTAATAACTGCAAATATAGACAGTCTCTAGTCTAAACCTATTTACCAGCTTTGCATAACACCTAAATGACAGGTCTGATAGCTAATGCTGCTAGGCAAAGCGAGACATACCTTATTCGTGAGACTTGTTAGGATACTAGGTTCTGATCAAGTGTTTGGGAATGTCAGAGTTAATTTAGGAAACTGTTGCTGCATCAAAGTAAATGTGATATGCATTATAGATTACAGGAAGATGTGGGCAGAGGAGAGCAAGAGAGAAAGAGAAATCCAGCTGCAAGACATATTTCTAGATTAATAGAAGACAAAAGGCATCTCTATAACCACCAAGGTATGTAGTATTTCAACATACACAGGTTGCAAATTTTTCCCTAGAAGCTTCATTGAGCTTTTATTTCAGAAAGTAATCTATCCATTTTGAAGACGTAAAGCAACAAGTCTACAAGCTTCTCTAACAATATAACCCGGTTTCCCTGACTGCAAAACAAGTGCCTCATATTTTAGGGCTCAATATGTCTGTTCAACTTTCAGCCATCAGATCATATGTATTTATCAACAACACTGAAGAAGTTTGCTACCAGCTCTTCTTTTCTCTAATGGCATTTTCAGATGGTAGTGTTTACAGTGAGTTATTAAGGATTGACTTAATAAAGTGAATTTTTATCATCAAAGCAGAATGCTAGGACTTTCCTGACACAGGTTCTGTACTTCAAGACTTCACGGACAAAACAAAAGAGGTTTTGTTTTAAATAAGCATTTCATTAAACATATAAAAGAGATTATTTTCAAAAGCATATATTCTTGTATGCACCCAGTTTCTGTTCAGTGGGTGTCCTTCTGAATTAATCATTAACTTGCTTCCTGTAGGATGTTCCACATCAGCTGTGAATACAGAGCAGACCGAATTTGAAGTTGATGTTATTTATTCTTTTGAATGTCCTCATCCCTTTACAGCATGAAATCATAAACTTTGCCACTACACTATATGATCACTCCAGACCTAGTTGTGTTTCATTCTCGCATATTTAGTTCACCCTTTCTTATTGGCCTGAATAAAACTTGGAATTCATGAATGTTTGGTCAGTTTGGATGGGATCTATTTCAAAGGGAAGCCATGCCAAATTCTCAGTAAGCAGTAGCAAGAAATATACTGTAATATCCCAATGGTCACCTGACCTGTACAAAATGTCTGTCTGCTTTAGTGCAAGGTAAACTCTATTCTAGAAGTGACTACATCTTTCTGCTAGCTACAGAGGGAGCCTAAAGGTTTATATGCCTCGTCCTGCTTAATATTAACAAAGCCTGAATTTACATTAATCCACTATTTACTCCTAAAGAGATTAATCTACTTGCCCTTCTAGTTGGTGTGATCCTATTAACGTATCACAGCATCTGTGCTCTCAGCTCCCTTTCTTCCCAGAGATTTTCTTTCAATGGATCTATCACCTGTGTCACCTACTATTTACCATTTGCATACGTTTCAACATATTTTCCTGTGATTTTCAGGCAAGTTCTACTTCTTTAAACGAGATCAATCATGTGAATTGATCTACCCATTTAAGTCACTGCACAAATTATACCCTGACATTCCCAATATCTATCACAGAATGCTCTATATATTACTATGAAGCAAATTGACATAGTTGTAGTTTTCCTATTGGCTGATTATGAGTAATGTCAAAAATGCAAAGAGAAGTGTTATGGAGAAGTGCAATTAAGAGCCACAGAATTCCTTAGACTCTCCTGTGCTAGAGGTCAGAATTATACATCATTCAGACAACCTCAGGCATCCTAAGGACCTGACCACAGCCTCTGCATTTAAGTCTTATAAGGCAAAGGGTGTATCTGTTATAATCCTAATGCTATTACACAGGAGTGTCAAACTGATGCTCCAAGGAGACAAGATTCCAGGCCCTACAAAGATGACTCCAACACTTTCTAAGCCATTGCAATTTGAACAAAACCAGAATCTCTGAGAAGTGGAACTAAATGGTATTTGCTGGTTTTCTTAGTTTTGTACCCAGGTAAGAAAATGCAGTCTTTGCCCTAAGTAGTGTCATTGCTTTTGCCATGAGCAAAAACCCCATTTTAAATTAGAAGCTGAAAGCTTCTCTACTCTACTTTCCAAGGTAAGGGAAACCAGTGTGAAGGTAAATTCTAAGTGCAAATATAAAGCAGACATATTTGTTGTAAATAAGCAGAGTCCTTACTATCCTGTTTTACACACACATATTTTTGTGTAGAAATTGGGGAACATTATATGTTTTCAAATGTCTATTGTGTTTTTGCTACAGCTGTGAGTGAGGAGGTGGGTAGGAGTTGTGTGGGAGGAACTAAGTACAAAGAAGTGTTCAAACTGTTCACAGGGGAAAGCAAACATCTTGCAAAAATGACAGCAGAACGATGTGCAAATACAAGTCAAAATCTGATACATGTAAGAAATCACCTTCCCTCTACAAGGGATAACCTTGTTTTAAAGACCAGTGTTGCAAGCTACATAATGTCCTGTTATCAGGGACAGAAAACGTCACAGAATATCTCTGGTAGCCCTTTCCAGTGCTAGTGGGTGAAAAACTGGACATGAGCCACCAATGTGCAATTGCAGCCCAGAAAGGCAATGGCATCCTGGGCTGCATCAAAAAAGGTGTCCAGCAGGTGAAGAGAGGGGATTCTGCCCCTCTACTCTCCCCTGGTGAGATCTCACCTGGAGTACTGTGTCCAGTTCTAGAGTCCTCAGCCCAATAAGATTGTGGACCCGTTGGGAGTGGGTCTAGAGGAAGCCATGAAAATTATCAGAAGGCTGTAGCCCCTCTCTTATGAAGACAGGCTGAGAAAGTTGGGGTTGTTCAGCCCGAAGAAGAGACAACTCCAAAGGGCCTTACAGCAACCTTCCAGTACCTGAAAGGGGCCTCTAAGAGGGCTGGGGAAGACTGTTCACAAGTACATGGAATGAGAGGATGAGGAGCAATGGTTTGAAGCTAGAAAAAGGTGATTTAGGCTGACATTAGGAAAAAGTTCTTTAATCTGAGGATGGTGGATCCCTGGAACAGACTGCCTAGAGACGTGGTGGAGGCCCTATCCCTGGAGACATTCAAGATCAGGATGGATGGGGCTCTGGGCACTCTGTTCTAGTTAGAGATTTCCCTGCTTGTTGTAGAGAGATTGGACTAGATTACCTTTAGAGGTTCCTTCCAACCCAGTATGACACTATGATTCTATAATTCTTAGAAAGTAGTGGGGGAAAAAAGATAGTGTTTTTTCCCAGATATGACTGTGGTACTATGCTACATGAAGTGCAGACCTGTAATGAATTTGGTTAGCTTCATTCATCTGATTCAGGTTAGATGGGAGATTACTACCAGCAACTTTGCAGAGCATCCTGTTTGTTTTCTCTTATTTTTCCCTTTGTTGAGACATAACCTTTTAGGAAACTTCTTTTATTTCCTTAAGCTAACCCGTGGGATGTGTTGCTTGGAAGCAGCAATCTTGCTGCAGAGCAAGCAAGCAAGCAGTCTCCTTTTACTCTATGTTCAGACTACCAATCACATTTCATCCTGCCACTATGAACTACAGGGTACTAAAGCTTTTCTATGGGTAAGTGAAATGAAACTGACAGTGCTTTTATGATCCTCTATTCTATTTTGCTTTTCTTTGTGGTAAAGACAACATCACAGGGAGTGACACAATCTGTCATAGTGAGGAGAATACACTGGTGATATATCTATTAGTATACTTCGTTTTATATTATTGTTCTTATTTGGAAATAAGAAAAAACGTTTAGTGTGGTGGTAATTCACGAGAGCACAATGAAATGCAGCGAGAAGAAACCAGGATTGAGGCAGTTTTACCTTTTACGGGAAAAAATTACCTTACCATGAACATAACACTAGAATTCCTTATTTTGCTATTTGAAACCGTTTAAAACAACAGTTCTTTCCATCATTCTTCAATTTGCCTTCAAGGTTCAGATACGACACATGTTGTCCCCCTGCACAGAACCGCTCCAAACAGCAGCCTGCTTTCTGAGATAGGTCTGGAGCGTTTCCAGTCAATGAAATGAAAACAGAAAAAAACCACCCAAGAAACAAAAAGGCTAGGAATGCTTTTCCTAAGGAGTTAACGTTTCCACAGTCTTTACCGATCCTCTGATGCCATCTGGTGGCTATTGGGGAGAGAAACTACAATTTCACAGGTCCAGGTGGCTAAGGGTACAGCCTAACACACTCTGGAAGGCGGAAGGCTCGGACCCTCCCCATCACACGTCTGCAAGCAGGCGGAGAGCCACACAGGTAATGAGATTTGTCCAAGCCTCGAGGGCTGACTGTGGGGCTTTGTCGACAAAAAGTCAATGCCTATTCCTAGCTTTATTTGGGCTCGTTTGTGGGTTTGAAGTCTACTTAAGATATTTTTATAGGGACCTTCCCAAAGGCAACTGTGGGAATCTCCAAGCGGCCAACACTTTGCCATATTCACAGTACAGGCAAGAATTAGGGAAGTGCTGTGATCTTCCTCTTTCATGCAGCACACTGAGGCTTAACAAATGAAACACCTTGCCCAAGGTCCCATAGAAGGACAATAGCAAAAGCAAAGCATCAAACAAACATCTCTAAACCACTTCCTATGCTGCTTCTCTGGGAGAAATTTAACTATGTAGTAATACTAGCTTTGAGGATGCTATCTATTCCAGGTAAATAATGTTCTGAGAAACAAAGGGAAAAACCATATTTGTAGGGAACTGTTTCTGAGGGATGAGACAAGAAAGAAGAAACAGAGAAACAGACCTCCTTTGTGCAGCCTTTATAAAATTACGGTGTCTGGGACCCTTCAGCAGCCAATGGTGTAAGATTTATCAGGTCTAAAAGTAGCCTCTGCATGACATTAATTTCATTTGAATATGGAAAAATGGATTCTTAATAGTAATTTGTGGCTAAATAAGTCAGCAGTGCTGGCCTTGGTGATTGCCTAGGGATATGCATGCAGTCTAATCTAGCAATTATTTCCATCCCTTTCTGCTCAATGAACAAATAAACTACTCTTGTATGATCACTAAAAGCTGCAGCAACACCGGTAATTTTAATTAGAATGCATGGAAAACATTACTATGAAACACACAAAAACCAGAGTTAAAAATTCGACAGCAGCAGTATCCTACAGAGCTAAATATACTCCTGTTTAGAGATACAGGAAACTGAACTTCTAAATTTCTGTGTGAGCTGCTGGATATCTGAATACAGTGTACTGCGAATGGATTTCATCTCATTTAATCTCTTTCAATCAGCTTTATTTTGCTGCACCTAGCCAAAACCACTAAATAAATGCATAATTGTCCATTTCTGATCTGAGTTTTTTGTCTATGCTCCTCTTAGCACAGGCATTTGCCTTCCTTGTCTCTTCAAACTGATAAACTTGGAAGGGTCTTTTCTGGTTTCATTACATTTTCCTACAAACTCAATACTTGGCGATGCCTTTAAGGCACCTACTCTTCTTTTACTTGACCATTCTCAATTTTTCTTCAAGTATTTTCAAAGAAAAGGTCTGGATAAAATATACTTTTAAAATAAAGTCCAACTATTCACCCAGCACTGCCAGTCAACTCCTAATCATGTCCCTAAACACTAGGTCCACATGTTGTTTAAATAACTCCAGGGATGTGGACTGCACCACTGCCTTGTGCAGCCTTCTCCAATGTCTAACAACCCTTGTAGTGAAGAAATTCTTCCTTATATCCAATCTAAGCCTCCATATACCTCAAAGCAATCCCAGCCGCCTTTTCACACTGCAACACTGACAGGTGGAAGGTAAACTGCCGTTTCACAGAATAGTCAAGTGGCCAAGAAAGTCCTAAGCAATGTAGGAAAACCAGCTCCAGGTTCTCCTTGAAGGGATTTAAACACTGACCAGGAAAGTCCTGCATAATCAGGCCACAAACCATACAGACTGAAGTAATCTTCCACCCTGATGGTAACCGAAGTGCAGCCGCAGAAGCAAGATTCAGAGGGGCAGAAAGTGCAAAAGTGGGAGCGAACGCTACACTGCAGTCTAGTGGGTCCATCACTAACCTGGGATTAATTATTTGAGTGTTAGGGCTCTTTGCCTTAAGGCCATTTATGTACTTCACATGAAACATGACAGCTGTGTCATTCTGGGCAGTTTCTCTTTCCCTTACAGTGGAGTAATGAGAATGGATATTTAACTACATTTTCAAGACCATTCAAAATCCTTTTGTTTGTTTAAGTCAGAAGTTCAACTGCTTCACAGAACCTAAAATGCAAGTTCTCTGTTTTTCACACGTGTGCTATCGCTATATACATGAAAAATATACCTTAATTTGTGGTTAAACAGGGAGCTGCTGGGAAAACTGAAGAAGAAAGTCTATAGGTCATGGAAGGAGGGGATGGCCACTTGGGGTAATTATAAGGCTCTGGTGAGAGAATGTAGGGACGCAACTAGAAAAGTCAAGGCATCCTTTGAATTAAACCTTGCAAAAGAGGTTAAGGGCAACAAAAAAGGCTTCTTCAAATACACTGCAGGTAAAGCTAAAACCAGAGGCAATGTAGGCCCCCTGCTGAATGAGGTGGGTGCCCTGGAAACAGAGGATACAGAGAAAACAGAGATCCAGAACACCTTATTTGCCTCTGTCTATACCTCTGGGGGCTGTCCTGGTATCAAGCCCCAGACTGCTGAGGAAGTTGAGGCAAGAGAGGAGCTTGTCTTGGTTGATGAGGACTGGGTTAGGAATAAATTGAGCAAACTGGATGTACACAAATCCATGGCCCCAGATGGGATGCACCCATGCGTCCTAAGAGAGACGGAGGAAGTCATTGCTAAGTCACTCTCCATCATCTTTTCTAAGTAACGCGGATCAGGAGAGGTGCGTACGGACTGGAGGACAGCAAATGTCACTCCAATCTTGAAAAAGGGTAAGGAGGAGGACTCAGGTAACTATAGACCGGTCAGCCTCACCTCCATCCTACAAAAGGTGATGGAACAATTTGTCCTGGATGCTGTCTCCAGGCACATCAAGGATAGGAGGGTCATTAGGGACAGTCAGCATGGCTTCACGAAGGGAAAGTCATGCTTGACCAATCTCATAGCCTTTTATGAGGGCATAACCAGGTGGATAGATGATGGTAGAGTGGTGGATGTGGTCTATCCTGACTTCAGCAAAGCGTCTGACACAGTCTCACAGAGCATCCTCGCAGCCAAACTGAGGCAGTGTGGTCTGGGCAATCAGGTAGTGAGGTGGATAGTGAACTGGCTGCAGGATAGAAGCCAGAGAGTAGTGGTCAATGGGACAGAGTCTAGTTGGAGGCCAGTATCTAGTGGAGTGTCCCAGGGGTCGGTGCTGGGACCCGTCCTGTTCAATCTATTCATTAATGACTTGAATGAGGGATTACGGTGCACTGTCAGCAAGTTTGCTGGTAACGCAAAGGTGGATGGTGTCGCTGACATACCAGCAGACTGTGCTGCCATTCAGCGAGACCTGAGCAGGGAGAAATTTAATGAACTACAACAAGGGTAAGCATGTAAGAACAACTCCAGGTACCAGTCTCTTTAGCTGGAGAACAAGACCAGCTGGGTCTCTTCAGCTTGGAGGAGACTGAGGGGTGACCTCATTAATATCTATAAATATGTGAAGAGTGGGTGTCAGGAAGGTGGAGCCTAGTGATAGGACAAGGGGCAATGGGTGTAAGCTAGAACATAGGAGGTTCCACACAAATACGAGAAGGAACTTCATAGTGAGGGTAACACAGCACTGGAACAGGCTGCCCAGGGCAGTTGTGGAGTCTCCTTCACTGCAGACGTTTAAAACTCGCCTGGATGTGTTCCTGTGTGTCTTGGTTTAGGTGATCCTGCTGTGGTGGGGGGGATTGGATCTTTTGAGATTGGATTGGATTGGATCTTCCCTTCCAATCCCTAATGATTCTATGGTTCTATGATTCTATGAAAGGCTGTGGTTATAAAAGGGAACAGAGGCTCAGAGGGGAAAAGAAAATTGCTGTCCAAAGACTGAGGAACTGGATGTCAATGCTGGACACAGGAAATCTACACCTGGCCTGCTTCCTTTAAACTTACTTCTATGTAGACAAGAGAGACAGATGATGCAAGGAAGCAGACTACCCATTTTCCTGCAAAGAGTGTAATTCATTGTGCAGGTGGATGTTTCCTATGGTTTCAGTGTGTACTCATCACTTGGCTCCAAGGCCACATCTTCCAAATGTCAACCTAGAACTGCACTGTTTCTCAACCCACAAGATTCTCTTAATTTTCTTTGCTTGCTATGTAAGCAAGAGCATGTGCAGTCAGCCATTTACACAGTGTTATAGGGCTGCCTTTCTCCCTACATTTTCTCTACCCTGGCGTTGTATCTTGTCATACCTAACTGGGGTAAAAATTCTGCCTTTACTTGTTGTAGAAGTGGTTCAAAGTGTTGTAAGAGAGGACCCTTTATTTCACAAGCATGAAGGACATTTACTGCATTAGCGATTCTCTTCCTTTAGCAGACAATAGCATTCTAGAAGCCGATTATAATGAACTGCCCAAAACTGTTACAAACAGAAATGCTGACTCAATTCCTAACAATACTAGATGGAGAGACTTAAGATTCCTGGAAACTTCACCTCTCAGTAATCCTGACATTGCTAGAGACCAACAGAGATCTTCTAAAAATACACCCTAAAAGAACTCATGGGGTTTGCACAGTGACTACACAAATATTACAGTTAGTCCCAGGAAACGGGATGCACACGTATGAATTTTCCAATAAATGTAATGAATATGTATGTCTTCCACATATAAAAGTCATACGTGTGATTGCTGTCATCTGTGTGCAATTAGTTTTTTTTAGAAGAAAGAATTCCCTGTGCATCTAGTGCTGCATTAAAGAGAATGCTTACTTCTTAAAACTAATGTAGAGTTTTAGTTCCGATTTCAGTGATATACAACATACAGTGCACCATACATCTACAGTAACAGACACATAAACGCTATTACTTTGTAATAGTAATTCTCTTGAGCTTTTGCCTTCCTGCATTACTGATAATCTCTAACACAGTTTAAGAATGCAAGTGGAATTTGCCTGGGGATAAATGAACTGGCTAAAACAATTAAGAGAACATATATTCAGTTTCCATTTTCCAGAAATAAAACAATTAAAAGCCAATTTTTAACTAAAAAGACAACAGTTGAGACTAAACAGATTACCTGCTCTGTTGAAGAGCACATCTAGGGAAAGATAGTTGTTTAAATTAACTTGCTCCCTATGAGAAATGACACATCATGAAATATTAAACAGATACAACAAGTGTTCTGCTATTAATATCTAGATTCTGGCTTTAAATTTACCAATACACTCCAATGCTAAGCAAAACCAAAGCACTACCACAACATATCACTTAGTAACTGGAATAACCCAGTGAATTCCAGCATATTTTATCTTAATTTTTCTCAAAGCCTTTCTGTATTCCTATGAAAATAAAGAATAATAGGGCACATTATTGGTTGCAGCTATAACTGTAATTTGGAGCAAGGATGAAAGATACCAAGAAGTATTGTATGTTCATTCATTAAACTAACAGCTGCTCTTTCACATGCACATAGTTACTTCTCACAGAAGCTTTGAACAACCTGACAGAAACAAGAAAGGCCCATCTGAGATCCCATGAAGACTTAAGATTACAAAAAGAAAAGCATTACCTGATGACACAGGGAAAAAGGAAAAATATTTTTTATCAAAGCGTTAGTGTAAATAGTCATACACACTCAGCAGCTTTGCAAATAAAGCAGACACTGCCATGCCTAAACTGTAGTTACCACCACAGTCTAAATGATCCTAGGAAACAGCTTGCCAATACCACAACTACAGATGGTCTGGCATTGTAATTACAGAGTAATCAGGAGATCATGAGATCCCATTTAAAACATTTTACCTCCAGTTTTGCTGGTAACTGGCAGAAGTCCAGTCAATGGCTCCTCAGGAAAACTCCTTATATGTCCCACCAAATCAGAGAATTGCTCATCTCCACAAAGCAGGGCTTACCCTGCTCAAGCTCGCAGTAGCTGTCCTTTCTTGCTCTCACTAGCTCCTTGCAATAGTTTTATACCAGCCCACAGCTTGACCTGGCTTTATGACAGTGCCACTTATAAATCCAGTTAACAAGCAAACTGGTAAGGCACCATCTCCCCAGGTAACGTTAAACTCTGTCTAGTCCATGTGCAGGCAGGCATCCCCAGTGAGGCACATGCAGTTAGGCATATAGTTGAATCAAGCATATGGTTGAATCAACAGAGCCCTAAATCCTAGGAGTACCAATTTAAACGTCTGTTGCTGCCAGGGAGACCAGAATGCTCAGCTGGAAGCAGCAAGGCCCCTGTATCAAGGGCTATCTATCTCTGCACATGCAGAATTTCTGCGCAACTGTAAGCTTTCCTCACGCTCACCCTTGCACACTTGTCCTGCTCCCCAGTGCAGTACTTGTCTGCTTACTTCGAAGGACTTCCAGTTCCCGGAACAGCTGTGCTAAAAGAGATAACCCTGCCTGGAGCAGGAGATGAACAGAAAATGGCAAGACACACGTCTCAGGAACACCTAGGGCATGCAGGACCTCTATTCAGGCTGCTTCCAGAAGGATCTATTAACAACTAACAGCTGCATTAACACAAAGTTCAGGAAGTTCTTGCATGATTTTTGGTACTTTTGTCTCGGAAACGTCAGCGAGGGCTCCTTCGTTCACCTTCTGACTTTCAGTGGAAATGACATCCTGTGCGCAAGGGTCACAATGGCCAGATCAGTTCTAGCTTGCAGCACGGACCCTCAACTGTGCTTAACATGCACCAGAGGCAGGTCAACCTACGCTCATTCTCAAGCAGATTGAGATTGGAGAACAAGCAAAACCCAATTTACAACTGTGTTTCCACTACCGGGTGCAACAGTTTGCTGGACCGAACCCACTCTACCACGCACGGTATTCACGGGTAAGGCAAGAGGCTACCCCAAATGAGAGTGGGGGCAAGTCTCTTCAAGAGAGCCTGCCCTGTTGTAAGCTCCAAGACCCATCTCCCACCGCACAAAACTAAGGTTATGCTGTTGCTCATCCCGGGGTTTCCCCTCGGTTAGCACCAAGCAGACGTCGTCCCACCTGATTCACAGCTCCGCGAAGCCACGGTCCCCATTCCCACCACCCACCCGCGTCCGGGCGGCTGCTGCCCGAATCCCGCAAACCGGACTGAGCTGCAACGGGGGCACCTCCGCGCACCGCACCCTCTGGTCAACGTCTCTCGCGGCAAAAGAGACAGCCGAGCCGCACACCGCGCCTCGCCCGCGCAACTCCCGCGGCGCAGCAGGAACCCCTGCCCTGCGGGCGGCACTGCCGGAGCGGGGCCACGCGGCAGAGGTCAGAGGCCTCGCTTACCTTTCGCGTAGCTGGTCCGCGGCGGTGACGCGCTCCGGCCGGCAGGAGGGAGCCCTGCAGCATCCAAGGGCGGCCGGGCCGCAGCCTCCCAGCGCGCTCGCTGGCTGCGCACAGTTCGGAGTCGCCTTCCCTTTTCTGCTTTTCCCCTGTCCGCCTCCCGCTGCATCCCCGGGTTTTTTTGTATTTTATTTTAAATTCTCTCTCTTTTGCCCTGTTCTGCCCCTTCCTCCCTCCCTTTTTTTTTCCTTTTGACGGTTAACCCCATCCCGAACCCCTCTCAAGAGCAGCGCCGCTCCCTAACCAAGCCCTACACCCGCAGCCCCTTCTTAAAAATGTCTCGTGACGGGCAGGGGTCGCGGCGAGATGGAGGAGGAGGTGCTGCGCCTGACGCACTGAGGGTGGTCGACGGGGTGATGGGCGGTTCTCCCAGCCGCTGCCGGCTATGCAGGAAGAGGCCGGCGAGTACAGTGCGTAGCGGCTAATGACCGCAGCGGCTGGGCTCGTGACGTGCGCCGCCTCTCCCCATTAAAGATTTGCTGCCCTTGAGCCGCTTGAAGTGCCAGACCGTTTACGGTCCGACTGCAGTTCTCCTGGAGTGTATTTTCTTGTCCATCAACTTAAGACTAAGAAGTTATTTTGACTCTTGTTTGGTTTCTTTTTTCAGGACTGTGTGTAGTACAGGCAGCATGACCTAGTTAAGATAAAAAATGCCCCGAAGAGTGTATCACCATATTTAATTGTAAAATTAAACCATGTTCTGAGGAGGCTGGTATTCAAAACACTACGAAAGTACATGCTGCTGTTAATCACAGTCATAAAAATATTAGACAAAGCCAGAAGCATGCCAGATTTTTATTGCACTAAAAGATTGAACTTTCCCAATTCTCAAAATGCTGGTCGCAAGGTCTTAGTATGATGTATGTAGTGCACATACTGCAAAACTGTTAAAACCTTTATGCTCAATGTCCCGTTGACATTTAATGGAGATGTTCTGTCTTTTGGTTTTTTAGGAGATAGTGGACCTGACTTATTCTGGGCTGGGAACACAGGTTGCACAAAAATAATCTTAAAAGATGGCTATGATTTGTTTGTAGTGTTCATTATTTCTTTTGAAGCTGTGTGTGTTAAAAGGGTGACCTTATTAACGTCTATAAATATGTGAAGGGTGGGTGTCAGGAGAATGGAGCCAGGCTCTTCTCAGTGTTATCTGGTTATAGCACACGGGGCAATGGGTATAAACTGGAACACAGGAGGTTCCATATAAATATGAGAAGGAACTTCTTCACAGTGAGAGTGACAGAGCACTGGAACAGGCTGCCCGGGGCGTTGTGGAGTCTCCATCTCTGGAGACCTTTAAAACCCACCTGGATATGTTACTGTGCGACTTGGTCTAGGTGATGCTGCTGTGGCAGGGGGATTGGACTAGATGATCTTTTGAGGTCCCTTCCAATTCCTAATGTTCTGTGATTCTGGTACCATTTTTTAAATTTCTGTGAGAGTTTTGCACTGATCTTAGGAGAAGTTTTGAGATGTCCTGATTCAGGACTTTCCATCAGATCATGTTTAGAACATAGATATTGTAGCTGTAAAGACAGTTTTCTTGTAAAGAGAGAGTTCTAAAAGACTGCACGCCGGGTCTTATTTCCAGCAAGACCATTTGTTTACAGCTTCTTCGTATGGCTGTCACCATGAAAGGTGTTTAAATATACAGAAGTGGAATTTGCAAGTCGTAGTAGAATTTGGCAATCCATTAAAGCCAGGAAAGAATCCCATTGTAGACCCTCTCTGAAAGCCAATTTTCCTAGTCTATTGACTTATGATGTTGACCAGAAATTGGCTAACTATGATATCTATATTAATTGAGACCTAGGCACAGCTGTTATTGTCTTTTTAAATTAAAACAAAAATTATATTGTAAAAAAGAGCAAGAATAATTACGTTATCTAAGTTATGTAGTTGCAGGATCTCTCTTCCACCTAGAATACTGTTATTGTCTTATTACTACTATGACATCAGATTATTGCTATGTTTGTGGTTATTATTGTTAATAACATTAATTTACACAGGTAGACACATTTTAGTTGCAGGGGATTCCATTGTGTGATTGCTAACGAAACATGCAGTGATTACTGTTTGAGTGCAACCTCTTAGAAATCACAATGTAATATGCAGACACACACTGCAGGCAGTGAAATAAAACAAAAACTGAACAAAAAATCCTGGCTACATAATTGAAGTTTCTCTTCATTATTCTGACATTAGCTAGCCTCAGGCTTTAGAATCTGCTCGATTGTACTGAATCAGTAAAATTTTACTTGGACTAAAAGGAAGATAAAACCTTATTGTACTTTGTTGTTTGCAAGATTTTTACAAACTAACATCTGTTATCTCAAATTGGGGATGATTTAATTTTTAAACACTTGCTTCCAATCTTTAATTTTCTGCAAAACAACCACATAAATTATTAATTCACCCATATTTCCTCAAGGCGAGCAAGACTTAAGGTCCTTCATAAATATTTAAGAATCCTACTGCAAAATAAAAACTTTCACTTAACTTTTAATTGCAAGTCCCAACAACAGCATCATCAGTAAAAGCCAAGAGAAAGATTTGGGGTGGAAGCACAATGAAAGGATCTGGCCATTTCATCAATGTGCTTTGCAATGAATTTGTAAAACATCAGGAATAAAACTGGAGAAAAAGGGCCAGCATTCAAATCCAATCTAGCCCTCACTTGAAAGGCCCTCTACTCTTTCCCAGGAGCATGAAGTGCAACACAAATGTACACCTGCCCATGACTGTCTCCAGGAAGACTTCTGCAGGTATTAGGAGTCTCCAGGTCCCGATCTGACTAATTGTATAATTCTGGTACTGGATCTCGCCTCAAGCTTCAGGGCTGGTCCAGCATAACCTCATCTGCTAACTTCACCCATTTGTCCAAGAGAATTGCTCTAATCACTGTGAATCTCTGCATTAGCTTGTCCAAAATGGGGCAATGAAGCTGGAGAAGGCTCTGCAAGACAGTTCTAAGGTGTAGTGGCTGGGGGAACCGGGGTTATTTAGTCTGGAGAAAGGAGGTTGATGGGAGATCTTATTGCTTTTCAAAACTACCTGAGGGGAGGTTCAGATTAGAGTATTAGGAAAAAGGTCTTCGCTGTCAGAGTGGTCAGGGGTTAGAACAGGCTGCCCAGGGAGGCAGAGGAGTCACCATCCCAGGAGGTGTTCAAAAAACAAATAGATGTGGCTCTGGGGGACATATTTTAAGGAGCATGGTGGAGTCAGGTTAATCTTGTAGGTCTCTTTCAACCCTAATGATTCTATAATGTGCTATAACTGCCCCCTTCACCGGAACATCCTCATCTTTTCCATAAAACAGCTCTCTGGACCCCCTGGAGTGATTCAGAGATCACAGCAAAAGTAAGATTTGGGTCTTGTGAATAAACTCAAATTCAACTAATGTTTTTTGTATAGTCTGGTTTGGGCTTTTTATTTATTCTCTTAAAAAAAAAAAAAGCTCTTTCATAAAGTTTGTCAGGACTTTCATGTTTCATTGTTTTCAAGTTTCAGTATTGTTTTGAAGTGTACATAATATTTTGAAAACATATAGTAACTGAATTTGTGGTTTGGGGCATAAAAATAAACTCTACAAACTTCTCCCCTTCCTAGCTCCCCCAAAGATAGAATCAGTGAATTGATTTTTAAGGCTCAAGTCATACTTCACTTGAGTAATAATTTTATGGAGAGAGTAACTAAATGAAAGTTTCCATCATTACACCAAATAAAGGAAAAGAAAAGGATTCTACCATAAAAATGCAAAACCTCAGTGTCAGCACTTTCAGTTTCTCTCTAGAAATTCAAGAAAATCCTTTCCCTAAAAGGTAAACCTTGATGAAGACCTAAGCTTGTGTAAAAATGGAGAAGTCAAAGTATTCTGCACAGTATGGAAAAGCTTCAGCTGTACCTATGTCTGCTCTTTGCTCTTGCTTCCAGTCCAATGCAGAGCATTTTAGCTGTTGCTCCTCACAGCTATGTACTCTTTGGGTCTGACCGTGCTCTTGTCTACCCAGTGCTGTCCAGAA
The DNA here is from genome assembly GCA_028565055.1 of Phoeniculus purpureus. Classification (NCBI taxonomy): domain Eukaryota; kingdom Metazoa; phylum Chordata; class Aves; order Bucerotiformes; family Phoeniculidae; genus Phoeniculus; species Phoeniculus purpureus. The sequence goes on along the minus strand of JAOXOE010036013.1, from coordinate 13,185 downwards.
CCAACTCCAAGGAAGTACGCAAGATGCAGGGATGCGAGAGTGGAGTAAGAGAGGTTTAAAACATGCCCAGAAAGGATTCCTTCTGCCTTGCCATATGGATATTGATTTCTCTCCCTCAGGCTGAATATAATTGCCTGCTCTAAATTAGCATTGATCTACCCACCCAAGTTTCCTAAAGCACTGCACAGACATAAATTAAATTGTTTCTAACACCACCTTTGTGAAGCGGGATAGCTATAATTATTCACACTTAGAAGACGGTAAGGGGTGAAAAGTGATTTCTCCAAAGCGACGCAGTGCAACAAGCCAGGATTACAGCACGAGACAATTATACCTCGCCACATGCCCCTTATCAGATCACTCAGTTTTTCTAGAGGCAAAACATTTGCTCACTTAATGATTTGGGATTCCAGTGAAACACTTGTTTAGATAATGAGTGTTCTGTGACTTCTGCTGATCAGATCAGATGTGCCTATTTGCTTCTCTCCTGTCTGGGATTTTTCCCCTGTCTTTTTTTGTCCTCTAATTCTATCCACTCTGCTTGAAAGGCAAGAGGCTTTCAGTTCATGTGTTTTGGTTCTTGATGCTTGATTTTCAGTTTGTTACCTGACAAGAACTTTTATTCATTATTGCATGCAAGAAATAACACCTCTCACTGCTGAAGATGATGAGCATGGTTTTGTTCCTTTGCTTTCTGATGTCACGTTATTTGGTGTTTCAAGGGAAATTAGCTGGGTTTCTAGTGAGGAGAAACAATAACAAAGCATTTAACACAGTTTCAAAATTTAGGAAAACTACAAGTCCTATTATATTTACTGGGAAAGGCCAAAGCTAAAGCAAACATGCGTGAGGTCAGTCTTTGAATCAGATAGTAGCAATAAACCAGAGCGGGACTGGATATCTGATTGAATTTAGCCAGCTTCTCTACACAGTATATGACTTGCAGTCAAGAGAAAAATCACAAACAAAACCCCCCCATAGCCCTCTATTACACGGCTTGTGACCGCACAAGGGCAAACATTTGCAGATAGGTTCAAACGTAAGGTGGACATAGCCTTAACATAGCGGGTTTTGCTTTATCTGAGAGGAAAAGAAAATCTGATTGATGTGGGAAAGCTGTAAAACATTATCAGCTGTACTGCACTACCAGATGCTTACACAGAGAAAGTGCAGGAAGGTCAGTAACAGGGTACTTGTTGTTTGATCTCATTTCACTTCACTCCTTGAACAACTTGCATTTTTGGACAAGAATTTCCTTTTTCATAGATTCCCCTCTGGGATGCACTTAGGGCTCTGGATTAGCTTTACCACATTTATAATATGACCCAAGCAGCCATAGGCCTCACCAGTAACATCCTAGGAAGTTAAGAATGCAGAGTATAGCCTCTTTAGGTTGTCTTTTCTGAAGCACACATGCTTCAGAGTAGGACATGCAGAAGAGATAAGTGAATTCATTCTTAACTTCTGGTGAGACAAGATGATGGAAATTAGAGTTTCTTTGCTCCAGCCTTACAATATTGAAAGCACACAAACAACAAGGTATGATGCTTCTTGATTTTTTTTTTGTTTTTATTGTTTTGTTTTAAAGAGGAACTAGCAACGTGGTCTTCTTCCAAGAAGACGACATTTGGTAGGAAGAGGTGTTTGTGGCTGGCTGAGGCTGTCCCATGAAGGTAGTGATGCACAAAAGATCAAAGAGATCCAAGTAAAAAGTTTTTACTTCTTCCACTATATTGACAAATATACTCTGCACATCTTTTCTATATGTTTATATATTCTACTCTAAAACGTTTAGTGTCTCTCATCCTTCCAGGAGATAGACTCTGGGGCAAAGTGCCCCGCTTGCTTACAACTCATCTAGGCAAGTCTAAGCAAGATCGTCAGTCTTTACAGCCTGAACAAACTGCACTATGCCAGAAATATTTTACACGCTTAGACACATTATAACACAAGGAATCATATCTAACACTAAGCAGATAAAATATAAGCCCGTCACAATCTGTCTTTTACTGCATTTTAAGATTCCCTGGAAACACATCTGACTGCTGAGGTAGCCAATTACTAAGAAGGTCCAGCATGAAGCACTTCTTAGTGACACCATTTCTAAGAGCAGTTGCTACCCCTAACATTTCACTACATGGCTTCAGCATCACCCCGTAGTAGAAGTAAAGTTTTCCACCACATGCAGACTTCCTTGTCTGTGTTGACTCTTTTCTCCAGGTACATAGAGCTGGGACTGCCATACACAGATGCTGCCATCCCACCTATGATGCATGTAGTCTCTAAACTAAGCGGAACATTGCACACGCATTTGTCAGAGAAATAGTACCTCCACTGTCATTACTTTCACCTCAAGTAAAGTAAGGTCTGGGAATATATCTTATGTGTACTCAGACGCACATTTTGTTTAGACGCTATTTAAAAGGGGCTTTGTGCCTGCAGATGCGATTAAGTAAGAAAGGGACATAATTGCTGTTTGCAGAATTAAGTGAGGAACTTTTACTTATGTCTATCCACACAATCAAAGGGAATAACAAGTAACTAAATCATAGCAAGAGCTTGGCAGAAATAGCAGCAAAGAATCTTCAGCTTTATGGTGTTGTCCAGGAGAACAGGCAGGTAATAACTTTCTCTGACAAATGTTTCCCAGATGAAGAAAGGCATTTAATAGCTGCAATACCTGAAGCCCATGCTGTGAAACTTTGAGCATCAGCTGAGTTGGGGAATAGTTGGACATATTCACAGGGGCTTTTTGATAACCCCAGGACATACTGTGTGCTCTGAACATTATCAGGAAATAGAAATGCTTTGCATATGCATGACCTGCTAATGCATTTTAACTGGAAAAGGAAAGGTACCTAGCAAGATAACATCGATTGGTGGCAGGGTAACTTGAACAGGGTAGAAATTCTCAGCCTCTGTGTGGCAAGAGAGCACTGGGTAACACTGACTGGTGTAAACTGATACTTCTTCAATTACAGCCTCCAGATTGTATGAAGTAGGACACTGGGAGAGACTTGTACTACTAACGCAAGTAATCTTTATTCCAGGCACCACTGGAGGTCTTTGGTTTTATTTCCAGTATCCTCTCACACCGAACACAACCCTGCTTTGTGATAACAACATGCAGGATAGAACAACTGACACAAGTTTTTCCTTGCCCGCTTTCAAAGAAATTGTAGAATTGTTCAGATTGGAAAAGACCTTTAATATCATTGAGTCCAACCATACACCTAACTCTACCAAGCCCACTGCTAAACCATGACCCGAAGCTCCAGATCTACATGACCTTTAAACATACCCAAGGATGACAATTCAACAGCCTCCCTGTTCCAAGGCCCAATGACCATTCAACAAAGCACTCCTGTCTTGATGAAAACCAGGTTGCCTCCCACAGTCCTACGGTGAAATCTGAGCACTCAGCTCACCCACTGAAATGCCTGCACACCAATGCATGCAGCATGGGGAATAAGCAGGAGGAGTTAGAAATCTATGTTCAATCTGGTGATTTTGATCTGGTAGCAGTTACAGAGACCTGATGGGACAGCTGGCATGACTGGAATGTGGTCATGAATGGCTGTCTCCTTGTCAGGAGGGACAGGTCAGCAAGGCAAGGAGGCAGAGTTGATTTTATGTGAGAACGCAACTGGAATGTATTGCAACTGTGTAATGAAAGTGTTTTACTAAAATTGTTTGCAATCATCATCAGCACATTGTTGCTTCCTTGGACTATTTTTCTAAATCAAAATAGTCAGAAGCTCAACACCACAGAAAATAGGTAATCATGATCCTTCACGTTTTCTTATGAGGTCTAAATGAGTGAGTGTTACCTCAGTACTATGCTAGTGTCAGTGGAGATGAAATAGAAGTAAGATTTAAAGTTTCTTTTAACTTCATACCCTCACACACACGTGTGAACTGTAAATAGATATGTTTATGTGTCAAGAGATGCCTAAGACTGAGAGCTTTAATTGCCTCTCAATACACTAACACATTATTTTAAAATCCCTCTGTATTATCTGATAATGTAGGAGTTTTTCCTGCAGTTTGTATTAAGTATGAGTTAATCTCCCCAAACAATGTTTTGCCAAGTCTCAAGGTTGACTATAGGACACACCATTTTAGCTAATATCACACAGGAGATCAGTTATTTCCCATTGTGATTCCCAATTGGCATCTTGCAGTGAGCTTGTTTACCGCTCTGCAGCAGAATGGATTGTCTGTCGCTAAATACAAAAAGGCTGCATAAAAATAGTGTTAAGTCTCTGGCTTAAGCTGACAAATTCTAGGGAAGTCTAAATTAAAGATGAAGTAGTATAACAGCGCTTGTTATGTGCTTTAATACTACCTTGGAATGGGAGAAGATGACAGGGCAGGCAACAGCTTTTGTCAAGACATTACCACGACAGTCTTTTGCTTCGATTCAGAGTAGTAAGAGGTCTTAAAAGACCCTGGTTTTTCCTTTTCAGCTTTGAGAATGCGTAACAATGTAAGGTACCCACTGCTTGTGGGCCAGCTTTTGGCCCAATTGCAATTTGGAATGCTCGTATTCTAAGACTGTTGTTTCTAATGGAGATATTAACTGCACAGAGAAGCAGTGCGTTTAAAACATTGACAAGACAAAATCAGTCTTTGAGAGAGCAGAAAACATTCTTGATTTGGGAGCATATTGAATTAACTGGTTTATAAGGCACCAATCTGATATAAAGAATCCTAGAACGTATTGAGAAGGAAGTGGCCTATAAAGGTTACCTAGTCCACCCCCGCTACAAGTAGTATTAAAGACCTAGCATAATGCCAATTTTGCATTCTCAGTATCAGACAATTCTTTAAAATACATCCAGCGAGATAAACATTTAGATTGAAAAGCTGCCATGTCAAAAAACATGAGTAAAGGGCCCCATTCTGGTTGCTAAGGCAAGACAGAACTGGAAGAGCAATGAGTAGACGGATGGGTGATGGGGGAGAAGGTCCTCTTCCAGAAGAGTAGCCATATACATGGCATAGACAAAGGAGCTGGACATGACTATGAAGCAAAATAGGAAAGGCTCTCAAAAAGTGAATAAGGAATTAAAGAGAACTAAAACCGATGGTGTTTGTAGAATAAACTAAACAGAGAAAATAAATTAAGTTTTATTTCTAGGAAATATTAAACATTTTAGTGTTCCCTTGCAGGAAAAAAGGTCAAATGAAGAATAAATCAGATTGCTCTAAACTCCTGGGTTCACAGCATGACTAGATTAACAAAACCATGTACTGTTTTCAGTCATACAGAAATCTGTGTTAGTCAGAAGGCTCCTGAACAGCCTATATGAAGGCAAGAAAAACATCTGTACTCTCATCCGACTCAAAGGGTGATTTTATACTGAACTCAAGTACACGTAAGTTGAAAACGGAAGAAATGTTTGCAAAAGTATTATTTCTCCTGGTTACTATTCTAAGCTCAGATAAAATCACCAACCATGGACCACTTAAACCAGAAGAGGCTTTTGGACAGGAGAAAAAAAACACTTTGCCCCTCTAGGCCACTCATACTCTAATGTGGAAATGTCTTTGTTGGCAACGATGCCTCTAAAATAGACATAATCACCAATACACAGTGAAGGGATTTGCATAGCGACTCTAAGTTTAGCCGATTGTCCTTGCTCTGTCATATTGTTTATTCAATATATCAGTAGTAGTAGTGAGATTCTTCTCTGTGCAGGGACTCTTCTCGATAAAAGTCTATCCTTGTGAAGCAACATGACTTCAGCACAGACTCTACATGGAGTAGTTGCTATTTTTCAGAAAGGAAGTGGGTTGCAGCTATAGGAAAGAGTTTGGCTTCTATTTCCAAAGTTTGAGGCTTTGGTCTGCAGTCAAAGCCAAGCTCTTACTGCTTGAGTTGTGCAGTCTTTAAATAAAAGTAATTTCAGTGTTAAATCCAAGCTCTCCGTGCCATAGCAATGAAAATAACATACTGTGCCTGGGAAGAGCCTGTAGGGATGGAGCCAAGCTGCTGGAAGCAGGTGTGTGCATACAAATGGCAAGAATGGGTGGAGGAGCCCTCGGGGAGCACTGGACTTTTTGTGGTCTCTGGAGATTTTGTGGTTCAGCTGTTGCTGCAGCAGTGGGCGGCTGGATAAACCCACCTCTTTCTGTACACAGATCCTAAGTAACTAAGATTTTTTTCTTCCTACACTTTCTGGCTAGTTTTGATTATTTCCTGCCTTAATACTTTCTAAACCACTGTCTCTGAACTAATATGATTGGATTCCATATTTATTTTTAATAGGCATTGCATAATGCTTATTAAAATTTATAAAAACCTGTTAAATAAGAATTTTAAGTATTTAAGTAGTGCACTGTACATGCCTGTCAGAATATGAGAAGAGTAATTACAGAAGTACATCCCAAAAGCTGTTTACTTAGCATTAAAAACAAAAAAATTAAAAATGTGTCTGTGTCAAGGCTCTGGGTGCAATGATAAGACTTGGAGGCTCTGACCAGCTTCACCAGGGATCCTCTCTCTACATCCTACACATGGGAGCGGGTGCCTCATTTCAACTCAGCCTGCAGTTGTTCCTGAACTTTGTTTTACATGTATTTGTGCCTTGTCCTCACTTAGCATTGGCTAAATTTCCTGGATTGGCTTCATCTTGGACCTGACTCATCTCATGTTTGTCTCATTTTCACTGGACTGTGGATAGGATCCACTGCTATGACCACCTGCTTGACTGCTCATGGAGTCCAGAGTGATGCCTGCCAATGAGAACAAGGTCTGTCCTGCAGTCACCCTCTGCTCCTGCTGCTTCTCCTTTGCAGAGCAGCTCCTGCCCTGATACCTTTACTCCATAAATAAGTTTTATTGGTAATAGTGGTCTACAAGGTAGACCTGTGTAAGCAGTTCCATTAAAACTATTTTAAAGTATTCATTTGCCATTTTAAAATTGAGTAGGTTCATAGTTCTCTTCAGTAAATAAGAAATTTTATTAAGCAATGTACCGATTTATGCTCATAGATGTCTACTGTATGAGAAACAATTAGGAATACCAAAATAAAACTTCCTCAGATCTCCTTTTGCTCCTTTCTGTGAAACAGGAGAAAAATAATTATTTGCTTTCAAGTCCTTGCATTTCCTTCTTCTAGCATTAACTGAATTGGCAAACCAAACAATGTTTTCAGAAGCAAATGGTGCTGTCAATAGTCTTGCACCAGCTCTTTTCTTGATGTGGGAGAAGAAGGGTTTGTTGGTACCTGGCTATAGCTTTCTGGTTCCAAAGGCCAGTTTAGAGCCAGGCAGTCCTTGCTTCCACATGTGTCAGTGAGTCCTGTACAGCAGGAGGAGCATGGTGCAGCAGTGTTTCTCACTGTAAAACTACACCCATGTAAGTTGGGATGCCTGAGATCAGTGGAAGCTCTAGTGATCTTCTGATGTAAGGAACCCTTGGTTTACTAGCTATTTGAAACAGAAAACCAGCTAAAGTTTGTAGTCTCCCGCCTCCAAATAATTCCCTTGTCATCATTTATTAAGGTGACTTAGACTTCCAAACACCCAGGGATCTGTGTATTTTCCTGCAAGCTTTTAAACAACATCAGAAAGGAAAAAGGCATCGTGTTGCTGGCTTCATCATACAGATGATGCAGAGTAAATCCATCTAACCACTACTATGGACTTTTACAGATACTTTAAAGAAGTTTTCAACAGGGTCTGTATTCTTGACTAAGTTTCCTTATAAAAGGATTTGTTTTTCCTCAAAGCCAGCAGCAGTGACAAAGTCAGAAATAGGAATAAAAAGCAAACAATAGAGATGTAGTTGAACTAAACTCTTAGACCATAACATGTATGCTTTGAGGTCAGAGTTATTTAATCGATTCATTGACCTCTCAGCACTATAATTTCATTGTTAGTAGCATGGATTTCACAGAATAACAGAAGCACAGACTCTCTTTGGTTGGAAGAGACCGTTAAGATCATCAAGCCCAACCTTTGACCCAGCACTGCCAGGTCACCACTAAACCATGCTCCTAATTTTCTAGTTGAAGGAATTAGAGTGGTGTTGTCTTAGTTTGGGGTCTTTGAGGTTCAATGTTGTGATAAGGGACAAATGATAACACACTTACATATCATCTGGTAAGTTTGTCTTTTTGTATTGTAATTTCACCTGTTTCACTCTATATTCAACATTTCCTGTCTCATTCTTGTGTGGAAACTCTCTCCCAATATTTCTTTTAAAATGTTTTCAGCAGTTTTATAATCCTGCATATCATGCAGAGACAACATACTTCCAGTCACGGATTCTGCATCCCAAAATAAAGACAGCATTCCTTACACTTACATTTAGATTAATAAAGGCTTAATTTAGAAGTTCAGAGTAACGTTACACAGAAATATATATCATTAGAGCTCTTACATGCAACATCTGCTTACATCCTATAATGTCACCCTATTGTAAGTGAACATTTAATCCTAACTCATTATGCCTCTCTAAGCAAGCTGCAACTCTGAAACCTGGGGAGGATATTTGCTTCTGTTCACAGAGATTGATGCAATGTGTAATTAGAACCCCATCCTCTTCCCAGCTGCTGTTGCTGGCACAGCAGCATTTGAGAATGATGTAATACATCTTCTGTTGCAGTGCTTCCTACTCTTTTCAGGCAAATGTACAGGCTTCTAGCTTGAAACTCAACCAGGCTAGTCACTAGCCCTTATTTTCTACCTAATTTTTTGCCAGCATCCATTACCAAACATAAGAGAGGAACAGCTTAAGATCTATTAAGAAAACACCTGAAATACATTGTCATACCAAAACTTAGAATCATATCTGCGTACTTCACAGTTATTCTTCTAAAACTGGAGTGTGTGTGTTATTACAGAATGAAGGGCTGTAACTCTGGAGAGCATTTCCTCCAGGGAGTGCTCATAGCTATAGAGACAGGAAAATGTTCAGTGTGTTGCTGTAGTAAGAGGGCAAAAGAAAAGTTAGAATTATAGACAAAGAAAGAATAACTTGTTTTTAACATATATTTAGATAATTTTACATCTGACTGTGACAAATCAGCCTGTTAGTTGTCGTTTCTAAAATACGATAGAAATTGTGGAAGGAAGCTATGCTAAAAGCTGTGAAAGAAAAACGATCAAGTACCTTGAATTTCATGCAGACAATTGATTTTAAACTAGAGAAAACAGTACAAGGTAGCTTCTAATTAACTAGAGCGAGATAAAGATTCATGAAGAAGAGTCTGGTTTGCTTTTTTAGAGGACCAAGTGATTTACCAGTTGCATAACCTGACAAAAGGGATGCAGCCATCAGCAGAAAACACAGGTAGATTTTACTATCTGTCTCTATGGAGCACACAAGTGAAATGCACAACCTACAACAGAAGAAGCGAATGAAACAACAGACCCAGTCACTGCAGGTGCAACACAAAGCAAACTGACCCAAAAATCCAACAGCAGAGGAATCAACTACAGCTCATGTTCTGCCACAGCCACCCAGAGACCACCACAGAAAACAGATCAGAAACAAAATATCTGAAAAATGCATAATCAGTTCCTCACCCTGGTCCAATCCATCCTGCCCCACTGTCATTGGGAGCTCTGATTGCAAGAGAGATGGTCAGGGTCCTTCCAGCAACAGAGAAATCCTGCAAGGTACATCCACCCACAGACAGACTACCAGCTCTCACTGCAAACAGGTGCTGCTTTTATACTGAGAAAGGCACTGGGGTGGTGACTCAACGCCCAGGGGCAGCCACTCAGGGCTGTTAAGGCCCCTCAAGAGCTTCTCATGAGCCCAGCCTTCTCTCTTGGATGGCCCTTTAGCAACAAAGGAAACCTTCCTCACATCAAGGTCTGGTATGGCCTGTGGTAGGAAGTGCCTGGCCAGCCTCGGTCCTTTCACCTGGTTGTGAGATTCATCCGTTTGTGAACTTTAATGCTCAGCTTCACTGAGAAGTTGCTTCTTTCTGTGAATGAATTTCTGAGAAAAACAGTGAATGTTAAAAGGCTAAAACTTATCAGCTGTAGGAGGGACAATTCTAGCTATAGGAAGCCAAATTCTAGAAACATAAGCAAATTCCAATGCTTAAAAAACACCAGTTTGTAAAAGATATTTTCTTACATATTTTAATCTCTGAACAACATATATTTAGGTGTGACCAGTCCTTCAACTAGTAATATCCTAAAGTCAGGGTTGGATGCCTTTTAGCCAAAAACAAGTTAGTGAAGAGACTGGAAATGTAATTGGAAGAAATTTAATATGAAGGAGTTCAGTCTAGAAGATTTAATGCTGCTTTCTAGCCTTAAAAATATGTGAAACCAACTGAAAGTCTCCAGCTGTCCTTAATAAATCTTTTTTCTGTAAAGATAACCAGAATCATTAGCCTTCTTGGGCCACACACCAATTATTTAATTACTTTACATTCTCAGTAAACATCCTAGAAGAATCACATTCCTGCAGGATCAAACGCATCCATTTTTTAGTGAAGATATAACAGGCTTCACACAGAGGAATACAAGAGGTATTGAACAGTGTATATGCAAGTGAATTCCAGCGTCTGGCATCAAATCAATGGACCATCTCTGGTATGTCTAGGTAGAAATGACTGCATGACCTTCAAGAGTATGCAGCAAGTTAGAAACACATCTGCATTCCACAAGCAAAAAGAAGAGATTGTTGTTCAGGAAGCGTTAGCTACAGTGAGTGAATTTAATTGCCTGTCCAGCATTTCTTGTTTAAACTCTTTTGGATGCAGTCCTGCATGATGGCATTTCCATGAGGGAGGGGTAATATTTTGCCTATCAAAAGAGGTGAGAAGGCAAAACCTGGACTCCTTTCCATGTCAGCTGATACGGGGAACGTGCGTTAATGAAATAGGTTTTGACACTCTTTCAGTAAATCTCTTGCTAAGGGAGGTATCAATCTCCTTCTCAATGTGGAAAATTGGAACAGAAGTAAGATTCTGTAGTTGTCTGAGAGGTTTGTTGTTTGGGGGTTTTTTTGCTGGACTCCACATCTGCAAATAAATGTTCCTTTTTTTTTTTCCATTGTTACTGTAGAATATAGATCTAGAAACGGTGTGTGAATCTCCAGTCATAATGATATTTAAGAAAAATAGAGGACAAAATGAGTTATCAGTTCCTTTTCCTTTCTCCTCTCTCCGAAATTATTTATGTGTAATGAACTGGACAGACTCTTCTCCCCATTATATCCACATAGCCCCCTTGCCACCTGTGACATGGTCTGTATGGGTATCCCAGAATTTATTTCCACATCCCGTGCAATTAATATCAAGTGATCCTTTAAACACGGGGTTCAAATTCCATGGGGAACTTTATAACAAGGTTTTGGTTTCCCGGCAGCACTTCAGACTAAAATAGTTTCAAATATGCAGTAAAAGGGAAAATAGTTGCTGTGGGATAAACTTAAGGGTCATTTTTTAAGAAGACACGTTCAGATACAAGAGTAATGCTCTCTTCTGAGCTAAGGGACCTATTTTCCAGTCCGTGCGTGAGTCTGTATTTCCAGATAACGTTAATCAGAGTTATGTATGCGTACTGAGCGGAGGCTTCATCCTTTATCGTCTTCATTATATTGTTTGGAGTGAGGTGGTTTTATGTTGGCTTTCTTTTTTTTCCTCCTTTCACAGCCTAAGTGTTTTTCCCATTCTTACTGTGTGTAAACAAACACATAAAAAGGAAGGGCAAAAATTCCATGTGGGACTTTCCGTTACTGAAAAGGATATGGACTGCAAGAATCAAGAGAATGCAACCCTGACTTGCTGTGAAATCAGCAGACTTCAAGAAAAATATAAAGGCAGTTGTGCTCCTCTTGTAATATCGTAGTAAGCTCTTGTGGTAATCTGGGGTAAGTGAAAATGAATGTTTTATTATATGACTAATGCTGTGATTTCGTTTTTTAGGTAAATGCTAAGCACAAGATCATTCCAAGATTCCTCCCACAATCCACAGAAAGGTTCTAAACTGAAATAAAGCCATGTTGTAGTTAGCAACATGCTGTTTGCGCTGATCCATAAGCAACTTCAAAAAAGAACATATCACAACCTTCTTATTGTTACTGGTCTTGATACACAAAAGATTTTTCCCTTTAGAAACACCCCCATAAACCCTTATCATCCTATCACCCGTATTATTTCAGCTTTATGGTGATATGACACAAATGAATCGCTGCATCAGCAGTTCTTTGTTTTCTTTAGGTCAACAGAAGCCAGCTTACAAAATGCTTCCTTTATCTGAATAGACTACAGAATATTCCTTTCCTCCTTTACAAGTTATTTAAAAGCCATTAAAATTTATTTCAAACCTGTTTGGACCATGTGCTCCAGGTATCCCAGTCTGAGAAAGGTCAATGCAATGCTGTGTTTGACTCAGCAGCTGTGTCACCCTTGTTAATTGTCTGAGTTAGAGTGTACATTTTTTAAGAAAATTCAGTTATAATATATGTGTTATGCAAACCCACCACCAGAGAGGGTGCAGTGTGTGTATGCAGAGGGGTGATGGCTGCTCTTCTCACCTCTTTTTTGCCTGACAGGTTCTTGAGTCAGGGGGCATATCATAGCCAAGACTGATTAGAGCAATTATTGTTCATGAAGTTGTTGTTGTTAATCTAGCTGTTGTTATTAATACCAGATAACTGTTCACATAGTACATTTACTTGTTTCCTCACACAGAACACACACACACACACAGACACGTACATAGTTACCCAGTAGGAGCAACACTGAGAATGTCAACTAAGTCCACTCAGAAGAGGAGGTCAGACTGCACCAATAGCCTCTAGGTATGAATTTAGAAAGTTCCTCAAGAGATGATGAACACACAGTCCTGTTGTCTTTGTCTGTCCATGGCAGCCAACACTTTTTTTTCCCTGTGGACTGAGTTAACAAACTAGTCGTTGTTGACCTGTATGTTGGTGTATTGCACAAATTTGGATAGCTGTTGGGATCCTGAGTTTATCAAGTGTCATAATATTGACAGCTTAGGAAACCAAACAGATGCCAGCACATAATCCATGTGAGAGCCAAGGGATAGTCCCTCTCTAAAGGACTATAAATGGCAGTTGATTGGACTGAACTGCCTCTCTCTTTTCCAGCTGTGTTAGTTGCTGAGGTGGCTGACTCTCTGCTCATTTTCTTTCTTGTTCTTTCTTTCCTTCCTTCCCCCTTCCCTTCCCTTCCCTCCCT
>JAOXOE010035964.1:0-85771 GCA_028565055.1 Phoeniculus purpureus | reverse complement strand
CCCAGCCCTCCAGTCTGTCCAGGTCTCTCTGAATGGCAGCACAGCCCTCAGCCGTATCAGCCAAAAATGGATCCAATGTCTGTGTAATAAGCTTATTTCTTCTTGGAATGAAAGTGGTTTGGTTACTTTGATTATCAGCTGAAACTGATTTTATTATAATAAAAGTCTTCTGAATAAGTTCATGCAATGCATGTAACTCTTGCTTACCACAGTTACAGCGTGTCCTAAAGAGTTGAGAAGGAATTACCAGAAAGCGAGTTGCACGCAGAGGTTGCTGTGTAAGGAACAAGGACATTTTTTTCACAACTTTAAAGAATTTCTAGGTGATCTGAAAAATATGGGAGCATGTTTCACAGCAGGTGCCATATTTTAGAGAAAAAATGCCAAATGTGAAACCAAGAGTCACTTATTAGCCTTCAGCTCAGGGTCATTGTGGGAGAGGGGCAGAGAAGATCAACACTAGAAATATGATAAAAATTACTGGTCAGAAGTCCTGTTTTTCATATTCATTAAAATTAATTAAGTAACTTGAAGGTTTGTTTGCTCAGTTACAACTCTCGAAGGCTTAAAAGCATGACTTGTGTACTTTTTTTCACTGTTTTTTAGGGGTGTTGAAGATGGTGACTGGGGCTCTTAGTCTTTCTAAGTTACTTTTTTTGTAAAATAATAAATAAAATGCCTCCCGTTTTCCTGTCGGTTGATGAGCATGCTGATGTCCCAAAATGTTCCTCTTGAGTGAGAAAATGCTATTTTGGGCATCGTGTTTTAATGCAGCAGCAAAATGAAGGTTATTAATACACCTTATATTTTGCCTGCACACAAATATAAAAATACAAATTACTTTTGTTTACTCAAGGTCAGGAATAATTCTGGTTTTCTGAAGATCAGGACAAGACCTATTGCTAGTTCTAAAATGCGTTCTGCTTTCTCATCTCTAAGCACTTTATTAAAAGGTCAGGCTGGTGTGTGAATATGACCTCAAATGCATTGCCAGGTGTGTTTTCAGTTGCTGAACAGGATTTGAACTGTAAGGATTCCAATACACAAGGATTTTTCCCCTGTAATCCCTTTTTTCCTTCTGTAAACTTTTCTGTTATTTACCCTTTTCCTCCCTTGAAACAAGGATGAACAAACAACATGAAGGAAAGGATGTATTTTCTGCAGGACTAAACTTCAGAAAATGATGTACTAGGTAGAAAACTGGAAACATTTTGGAGCGCTCTGTGAAATCACAAACCCGCATGGGGAAATTGTGGTGGGATTGCCACCTAAACTGTTTCTACGTAGAGGAATGTATTTTTGAAAGTGTAGGCAATCTGCCTGGTTCTATGGCATCGTATCCAAGTCTGCTTTTCTCTCCCTCAACTTTCATCCCACCACCTCCTGCCAATTCCTACTACATACACACACAAAAGCAAACATGCCACCCAACCTAAAAAACCACAGACCTCTTGTGTATTTATACTCTTACGCTCCCTCAGTCCATCTGTCCTGCTTCTACTATTGTGACCTAGTGTTGTTTTGCTCTTCTCACTTCATGGGATTGCATCCCAAATTGCCACTTCAGATACAGTACTTGGTGCCATTTCTGTTGTAGATGGGTGGTGAGAGAGAAGGCATAGTGACATCTGTCAGCTAGAAGAAAAGAATGGGTTGTCAGAAGCATTGCTGAAAATAAAATTGAACAGCATAAGGAAGAGCAGAGTGAAGACTCAATAATTCAGCTAAGGAAATGGTTTTATGCATTTATTTTCTATACCAAGGAACTTAAATTATAAATTGTGCAGTTAGCAAAAGTGTGTGTAGACATCTGCTGCCGGATGAGTCCCAGTATAGCTGCATGATTTTTCAGCTGCCTCTTCTTCCTGAGGTGCTGGGAATGGAGGCTGCCTGCGCCATATGTAGGGAATGTACACACCTTCAAACAGTTGGAAGCCTCACCAAGACTTTGTAAACTTGCAAATGTGGGTTAATATTAGTAGCTTTATTAGCATGTTTCTTCTCCTTCTAGAAAATGCTGTCATGCATCTTGTATTTTGTTAGACTGACCACAGTTGATGAAAGTTGTTGTTTTAACAAAAGTGTTTTTGAGGCACCTTGAAATTTATCATTTCAACCATTGAAAATGTTTATGATTAGGTGTTGAAATTGGTGGAGTCTTTCAGACTTAGTTATAAACTAACTTTGATCTGTTAGTGTTTTCCATCTCTTCAGAGTAACCACCAACTTGGTGTTTTGAGTTTGTGTGTGATACTTGGATTCCTCTGTAATCTTGTAAAATGTTATATTGCTGAATGTATGTTTTGGGAGAAAAAATTAGCAGCTCCTGTAAGTTTACAGAGAGTTGCAGAGCTGTGGTTTTCCGCATTTGTTTACAAAGTAAAAGAGGGCATATTTAGATTAGATCTTGTGAAGAAATTCTGAACTCTGAGGATAATGAGGCACTGCAGCAGGTTGTCCAGGGAGATTGTGGATGCCCCCTCCCTGGAAGTGTTCAAGACCAGGTTGGATGGGCTGCTGAGCAACCTGGTCTGTTGAGAGGTGTCCCTGCACATGTCAGAAGTAGATGAATGCAGTCTAAGCCATTCTATGATTCTTTGTTACTGTGACCTAGTCAGGCTAGGAGGCCAGGGTTCCTAGGCAGGTGTGGTGCTAGCCTTTGACTGACCTGCCCTCATCTTTAAATGTTGGATATGGTCAGTGACTAAACAGCAGCAGCTAAACTGCTGAACATTCAGTATAACAACCAAGGGCCCAGAGTTTTGATTAGATGTGTGGATGTGTTTATATCAGTAGAACGTATTTACTAAGTTTATTGGTTATTTAATTTCCATGTCACTACTGGAATCTAAATGTATGTGCTGTGAAGATACTTGACGTGGTACAAGTGCTCATGGTGTTGTAATGCAAGTGTTCCTATCAGAAATCAGGCTGCTTTTTTTTCCTCTGGTTAATCCTTTATCTTCTACCAACACAGCATGTGACTTGATTTCACCTAACTGTATTAAGTAGTAAGCTGTAGCCTATCCTGTTGTTAATGCTGTATTTTGAAAGAAGGAGAGGTAGATTTGGCCTCAAAAAGAACTAATGACAGCAAACAACTTGGAATAAGTAAAATTGGAAGAGGGGGGTGCTGTGGGGTGTCTTCAGGACAGATTGCACTGTTTTAGAACACACATTGGCTAACTGGGATGGGACATCTGCTGAGATACTCCTCTAGGAATAAGGAACTACAGCACCAGGAAATTCATTAATCTGCATCCAGTCAGGGTATAGTGCACATCTGTTCAGGCAGTGCAGCTGCACTGGGAGACAGTGGTTAATATCAGCCTGGAATTGTAGCTCATGTATACATTGAAGCATGTCTGCTTTAAACTATTAAATCCTAGCAGTCACAGTTTGGCCTCATTAGTACTAGAAAAGCGGTTTTAGAGGATTGCTTATCCCTTTTTATATGCATGACATCAGCTTCTGCATGAAGCATGACTCCTGGCATCCCTTAGCAGAGATGTGCTGGGCTGTGGCAGGTGTTTTCACTCACCACTGTGTTTTCTGGCTGTAGCTCTGATATGTTGGCAGCCCACTGAATTGACACTTGAATTATCCTTAGCTTTTAGGTTATTGCACCCTTCATAAGAAAAGAGGAAATTCACATCTTGATGTTTGTCCTTGTTTGGTCTGTAACAAGTTGTTCTACACACAGAAGTGAGTGTGGCCTCTTCTGAAAACCGTCGGGAAAATGGATCAGTTTGTGTTAGGATCGTGATGTGTGGGTTCTATACAGCACTTCTTTGAGGTGGTTGTGAAACAGTAGTAAATTGTGCTGGGCCAGGCATTGTGATGCAGTGTTGCAAGTGAATGTGTGCTATTTGTGTATGGATACATGTAAGGACAAGGAGAGCTTGCTGTGACTGAAGAGTTAGGAGGCTGATAAAACGAGAGTGTTCTAAACCAGTTTTAACATTATAACAAAACATGGCTAGGTTGGTATTCATTAACAATACGTACTGCTAATGGCTAGTTCTTACTCATTTCCAGTCATTCCAGGATGTATTCACAGCAGTAATTCTGTAACAATCTCATTATAAATTAATGGTGAGCACACAGTACCACAGAACCATGTCTTTAGCACTGCAAGCTGTAGCACTTGGCAGTGAGATCTTAGACCTCTCCACACTTTTCTTGTGTAGCAGTTTTATTGCTGTTTTTCAGCTTTTGCTGTCATTGAGAAAAAAATCCAGGTTTTTTTTCCAAATCTCAAGGTTGTATCTGATCAGTGACCAGTAACTGACCATCATTGTGTTGCTTACAGTTCTAAGGCTTCTGCTTTCAACCTGTGCATGTAATTTCAAGGCATTCTAATTTGTTCTTAGATATTAGCTATAGGTCATATTAGGAGGCATCTGGTACACAGTTGCTCACACAACAATTTCTCCTAATAATTTCCGAAGCATAAGAGACCAGAATTTTCCATTGCAGATTTATTATAGGAACACAGTAGTCATAAGACCCAAGATCTGTTAGTGGCAACACAATTTTTCCTGAACAACCTGGTATAAAAATGCATATATGTCATTTCCAACTTGTGCTGTGTATATTTGCTTATTTTTGAATTCATAACAAGGTGATCATTAAATAGTAGTCATTCTGCTGATGCTTTTATGGCTGCAACAGTTTCCACTTTGGCAGCAGCCGGTTGAGGTTTTATAAATCTGGAGCTAGCGATGAGCAGTGCAGTAGTCAGATCCTGACTTCCCTGAGGTTAGTGCTGCACCAATTTTACCCTCTGTAAGTAGCATTTCTTATATAAGTCAAGACTTTGCTTAATCTCTTGTAGATTATTAATTTTGCTATTGGAAAAGTGAAGAGGAATACATGAATATTTCACTAAAGTCTGCTCACATACAGATTAACTGTTTCTACTCTATTTAAGCATTTAAAAGAAAAAAAAAAAAAAAAGACGTAAAATGCTGAGAAATGTGTGGTTTTCATCCCTGATGTATGGGTTGCTTTAGCATTGGGATTCTTTCCTCATAGATTTCTAAACAGTGTGAAGGATTTTTTGTTGTGCCAACACAGGCATAGTAATGTTATCCTCTGTAACTGATGAACTGACCAGCTGTAGAGCAGCATTTTATTAAATATAGATGAGAAAAAAAAAAATTTTTAATGAAGTTACCTGAAATCCCAAAGGTACAGTGTGCTAACATTCCATGCCTGTGTAAATTAATGTAAGGTTAGTCTTTTCCAAAGAAATATTCTAATCACTTATGGCAAGGGTAGAGGCAATTCTGTTTTCAATTGACTTATATGTATCACAATGGGTATAACTGGTCTGTTTTAGGAAAAAAAAAACCAACCCAACACAAAACACCAGTGTCTTGGTTCAGTTATGGTAAGATTTTGGCTAATTTGAGTTCAATTTAAGGAAGAGCTTTAAAAAGCTGCTCTTTGTGAAGGGCTTCCTTGTTTTGTGTATCTTTTTCACTGTCACCATTGATGTTTTGTTTTCGTACCTTAGCCTCTCTTAGTTAGTTAGGAAGAGTCCTAGTGATTTTACAAACGCCTTCCCAACTTTCACATATCCAGTTTTGGAGGGGTGATGGAATTATTTCAAGAGATGTCTTAGAGTGAGATCACCTCTTTCTAAAGCTTAAAGAAAAGACAAAATAAATTTGAACAAGCACTTATTATCCTTTAGAGGTACGTACAGAGATATCTTTCTGTATCCTATTCAGATATGGCTCTCACTTGGCATTTTAGAACCTAGACTAGGGAAAGACCTATTAGTTAACAGAATCAGCACCTTTGAGAACACATGTAAGGCAACGTGAGAATAAGGGAGATTTCTACCACCTTCAGTTAGGGAGTGTTGTGCAGAGAGATCAATGGTCGTTAGGCACAAAGTGCATGAGCAATTACAGTAGTAAAATATGAGTTTATTGCTTCAACTGCTGCTCAATTCAGTTATAACTTTCCTAGTAAAACAAATGCTACTGAAACGTTTCTGTGCTGCTGACTTCAGGAGTACCACGTAACCCCTTACTATCTTCTGACTTCTGTCCACTTAGGTACTAGATAGTCATTATGGAGCTGTGGTGATCATTAACCATAGAAAAGCTGTGTTGCAGTTGTTTGTATCTGTCAAATCTAGGATTAAACATCATTCCAGAATCAGTGTGGCATTATTTCCAGCAACAGGTAGGATGGAGATTCTTCTCCTGTGGACATTACAAACCTCCATGACCACCAGCAGTGCTGTGGAGTTAACTAGTTGATTTCGTGTTGTTGGGCATTCATCAAGTTGCTAAACCCTAGCATTGCTTAAATGGCTGTAAAAATAGGGCTGGTTTATGGTGTTGGGGGTTTTGATTGGTGTTTGGTTTGGCAATTTGTTACTGCATTTAGCACTTACAGTAGTGGGAACCAGTCTTCCATCTGTCAATTAATTTTAATCCTTTCTTAAGGCAAAATGTCAGTATTTCCTGTCTACTTTCTTACAGTGTTTGAGTGGGTTTAGGGTTTGTTTTTTTTTTTCTCTGAATAAACATCATAGATAGATCAGCAGCTGTATTAAGTAACTCTTTTAGGTTAGCGAAACACTTTTATTTTGTAATCACCCTTGTTTCCGTTCTAGGCCTTTTGAAAAAAAGACTGTTAAATGCTTGCATTTTTTAATTGCTGCTTTATTGTTAATTATGTTCTGTGGGGTTTTTTTCTAAACAACTAGTCATAAAAAAAATCTTCACATTCATCTGTTGAAACATGGTAGTGATAGGTTGACTTTATTGTTCAGTGTTTTCGACTTCACAAACAACTGAAAATTAGAGAAGAAATACTGACTGTTAGAACAACAGATCTTACTGCTATAGAAGATGCTGTCAGTTCTTACTTGGAATTAAGTCACTAAGGGATTTCAGGTTTCTTTTTAAAGTTGTGCTGTTGTTTTAAATCATGGAATTTTATATATTTATCAACAGGTGTTTGAAGATACTAGTAAAGCATTCTGGTTTTAATGGAATAACAATAGTTTTTACTGAGGCCAGAGGTATTCCAAGGCTATATGAAATAAACTGACAGAATTGAAACTACTCACTACCATTTCTTGGAAAGTTAAGATTATGGAGAGCAACCTTAAACAGAGCCTTTCATTTTCTCTTTTGAGACCATTCATTTTCTTTATTGAGATATTTTATGTGGAAAAATTCAACTCAAGGGCTTTATAATCCTTTACCTGGTACTTGCAATTCAATTTTTACCCCACACCTCAAGCAATAGACAGCTACAAAATGTTCTCTTAGCAACATAAAAGCACAGTAGAGTTACTGCCTCGTTTGCTTTTAGTTTACTATGTAATGCACATCCCGTCTTACAGTCAATAATAATCAATAATGCTAAATGCACTCATAGGTTGTGTTGGAAGATAAGTGGTCCCAAGGTATTTGTGTCCCTCCACAGAGCTGCTGCTTCAACTGAAAGCAGAAGATCTAAAGGGAATTTTAACAAACAGAGAGCATGGCTGGCAGAACTCTGTAATTATCCTATTAAAAGGAGTAACATCTGCATTATCTGTGCAAGTGCAGAATGGAGAGAACATTACGTTCTCTAATCTTGTATGTGAGCATTATGAACGTTTTGCCGAATCTGTTTTAACGTGATAGGTTACATGTAATTACCTTTTAATTACCTTTCTTTCGTGGGGTTTTATGCTAAGGACTCTGCCTCTCACCCTCATCACAGAGCTTTTCTTGCCTTTGGGTTGTTTGTATCAGGTTTTATCTTGCATTTTACGGTGAAAAGATGGTTCTACATGTCTTGATAGCCATTATTACAATTCTTTTTCCCAAAAGTGTGAAAAAGTCTGAGAATATTAATTTTATATAGAATCAACATCTTGGAGCATTCAGAAGTACGTGTTTTGAATTGAGTTGCAAAGACCAAACACACAGGAATGAATAAGGAGCAACTATGGAGCAAGAAGTGATTGTTCCAGCCTTCTGACTGCTTGTGGCGTAAGCCAGGAGAGTGTATTGGTTTAAATAATGTAGGTTTCTTTTTTTTTTCTCTTTACCCCTGAGGGAGTCTGATTTCCTGATCACCTATCTAGCCATATGCCATAGCTCTTGCCAGGAACTCTGAGCAGTGTCACTACCAGCTAAAATTACTTGTTTTCTGAGAAGATAATTATGTTGAGGATTGTCTTAAATTGCTGCACTGGCAATGATGCCAAGTTTGTGTATATATACACACACACACACACACACACACACACACACACACACAAAATAATATGTAAAGCAGTGTTACCTTGAAATTCACTTCACTTCAAGCCTTGAACTTGATCCAGATACCAGGAGGTGTTCTACACCTGCTCAGGAGCATCGGTCTCTCTTTGTTCTTTCCAGTGCTTTTCTCAGCTGCTTTGTGCTCTGGCTTGTACAGTACAATGTCGATATGTACGAATTAAACACAAAGAAAACATATTGTCTACTCTTATTTTGCGTCAGTCAGAGTGAAGTCCTAGTATACCTAGTAAAAACTTGTAATACTTTGTAGTAACTTTGATTCTTTTCTTTTGCAATAGGATGGAACTGAAATTACGGATATACATCGACTAAGGAGGTGGAATAAGACTGAGTCGTGCTCTGTGATATTTATATGCTTGGACCATGAACTTGCTGTTTGACTTCATGCTTTAGGAACCTGTGTAGCTACTGTGTGAAGCTTGTTCGGAATCATGGCATTCTCTCCATGGAAGCTGTCCTCTCAGAAACTCGGCTTTTTTCTGGTGACTTTTGGTTTCATTTGGGGAATGATGCTTCTGCATTTTACTATTCAGCAGCAAACACAACACGAAAGCAGTTCAGTCCTGCGTGAACAAATTTTGGATCTCAGCAAAAGATACATCAAAGCATTAGCTGAAGAAAATAAAAATGTGGTTGATGGGCCTTATGTTGGGACAGTGACAGCATACGGTAAGTATATGCTCTAGAGTATCTGATAATCTCATTAATGGGTTTTCTAAATTGTCCAAACATTTTACTTTATAATGCTGCTCAATTGATGGTACTCTGCACTCTGGATTTTCTGCACAGATGGAGAAAATGGCCTTCACTTGTATGAAACGGGACAAATTTTGAATTTCCAGTCAGTTGGAAGTATGTTATTTTTTTTATTACAGCTGTCTAGTAGTGATATCTGGTATGCCTCAGGTTATTATCACAACTTCTTGTAAAAAAAAACCACCCTTTTTGCTCTTTTTGAGAAACCTGGGAGATTTTCAGTTTGCATGTCATTGCTCAAAGAAATTCCTTGCAGAAGAGGAGATTGCCTTACTGATGAAGACCTGCTACATTTAGTTGTTCTTTCCCTTTCCACTCCTTTGTTCATTCAATTTACTTACTGTTTTAAATTTGTCTAGCATAAGCTTAAATTAAGCTTAAATTAAGCTTAAATACACTATGTTTGCCTCAGGGTAGCAGACTTTTTGTGAATTTCAGTGCCTTGTTCAACAGTAAGTTTTTACTGTTTACACCTTCCGTTTTGTATAATGTGATGGTTAAGTTTCTGTGCATGTGTGAGGCAGAGCATGCAGAAAAGAATGAAGCATATTACAGAAAATATTATGAAAACAATGCAAGTGACTTTCAGCTTATGTGATCCCTCTTCAATCTGATGAAATCACATCATGCACCTTTCTTGATTAGCATTTTAAAACTTTTTTTCCTACTTACCTATGCACTTTCAAGCTATCTGGAAAGTTAATGGCTAATTAGTCATCTAAATTTGTTTCCTTTTATAGTTGTCTTAATATTCAGCTCTGAAGAAATTGGAGAGGTGTTTTTTATGAGCTTAGACAATGAATAAAGTCTAGGATGCAATGGAAGATAGCTGCACCCTTTTCTCTCTTTTTCTCTAAATAGTCGCAAATGTAATGAAAATGTCTTTCTGGGATGATTTCCTTCTGTGCTTTGTTATCACTTTTTTAAAAAAAGGATTTTTGAGTTTTTATGGAAAAGTTGTTATTTACAAGTTTGTGCCTGCCTGTAAGCCTGAGATTATCATAGTATCATAGTATTACCAGGGTTGGAAGGGACCTAACAGATCATCAAGTCCAACCCCTACCACAGAGCTCAAGGCTAGACCATGGCACCAAGTGCCACGTCCAATAGCTAACAACTGTATTTGCTGTGGTACTGAAATAACAAGACATCCTTATTCAGAAACCTCTACTGATAGTGGCTGCATGTTGAAATATACTGGCACTGTAATCTTACAAAGTGACATAAGCTAAATAGAGTGTTACTAGATCAACATTAGATTGAAGACCTCCAAGCTATTGGATGTCTCTAGAGAAGGGTGTGTATAGGCTCAAAATCAAACCCTATCTGATGCACAGTCATCATCAGTGTCCCTCTATCTTGTAAGGGTGCTTGATGGTAGGTCAATTGAAGAAGGAAAAAAAATCCAAAGACTGTTTGTCCAGAAGTTGAAGGGTAACCACAGTAGTATGTGCTCTGGCTAGATCTGAGGGATAACTTTAAGGTACAGGATATCCTTAAGCTAAGATCTCCCTGCAGCTTGTTGCCTGTGGTATTCATTTCCTGTTCCAAATCCCTCTGAGGAGTACCTTGGCTTGCTGCCAAACAGTGGTGAGGTTCTCCAGGAGAGGTTAAACTGGATTTGAAAGTGGTGCAGTACCTTTGTAAAGCTTCAGCGAGAGTAAGTTTTGTGTAGAAATTTCAAGTTGCCTGGCTATAAATAATTTTTTATGTATGCTGTTTCTGCTTATTGTTTCCTGAATTATTTTTTTTTACTACTTACTACTAGATTTTTTCCTCCTTTGTACCATGGCATTGTTCATGATAAATTCCTCTGTTTTTCGTCTGCGCATTATACCATTAAGTAACTTGTGGACCCCTTTTAAAATAGTTCAGATCACTAGCTTAAGATTCATCTGCTGATATTTAAAGGACAAAGGAAAACATACAGTTATAAGGAAAAACATGTAGTTTATTTGTCCATGGAATAAATATCACCCTCCTTGATTTGGAAAAAAAAGAATTAGAAACTTTCTAAAAGTAATACCTTTTCCTGTTTACTCCCTGGCACACAAATTGGGTTAGTCATGGAAATAAAATGAAGGGAGCATAAAGTGTGGCAGAAATACAACTGATAAAGGTCTGAAGAATCTTTTCAGACGTATGGAGAAATTTTTATTACAGATCAGAAAGTTACTCAATTCTGAAGTTGTGGAAAGCAGAAAATGTGTTGAACACATGTACATGTCATGATTTTATGTAATTAAATGTGAAAATAATGTGAAGTCATCGTAGCGAATTCCTCAATCCTGAGAAGAACAAAGAACAATAATTGCTTTCATCTCTTTGGCTTGTTGCCACTTGCATAATAGCATCAGCTTAGCTGATGGAGGTCTGCTTTTCCCCTCTTGTCCATAGTTGTTCTTGTTCACCCTAGTCAGTGTTACTTCAAGAATTCTGAACAAAATGAAAAGGAAATAAAAATTATCAGAGAACTATTTCTTGGTTCTCAGTTGATGTGCAAATTCTTCTTACTGTTTGTTGCTTCTCACATGAAGCAAGTGCTGTGTCAGACCAAACAGATCGAGGCAACCACCAACAGACAGAAGAAAAGAAACAGGTGATTTGATTTATAGTGGTTTGTGTTTACAACAGAAAGGTTGAACTTAATTTTTATAATTTTTTTTTGCCATTGCAGAATCTGGTTGTGAAGGAGATTCGGGAGAAGGTTTTTGTATTGGCACAAAGCTGCCTCTTTTGGGAGAAGGATTTTTGTTTTCAGGTGACTGAGCATCTGACAGACCATTCCTCTGATAGTGCTGATACAGATGACGGTTTAGATTCGTTATTATTTAAAAAGCTGCTTATTACTTGAGCTGTTGCAAAGCAAGAGCTTTTTTATTGTTCTCATGTGTGTACCCATAAAGGTAGGCACTTCACCTTGAATATAAGCTGTACGTGTGATTTGCAGTATACTTAAGCAGTACACCAGAAGACAAATTCCACATTCAGAGAAACTTGGATCTGAGGCTGAACAAAGTAGCAAATGTTAGTGCATAGAGCTGCTAATGACGAAAGATTTTTTACTGAGAGAGAGTGCCTACATATATTCCAGTCTCATTCTTGTGCTATTTTTGAGTCTGTCTAACAGCGTGCATTGCATTATTAACCAATTCAACTCTGCATTTTCATTTGCAGATTTGAAGAAGACACTTGCTGTCTTGTTGGATAATATCTTGCAGCGCATTGGGAAGCTGGAGTCCAAGGTGGAAAATCTTGTGCTTAATGGAACAGGAGCAAACTCTACCAACAATACTACCACTCCTGCTCCCAGCTTAGGAGCAGCTGAAAAGCTTAATGTAGCAGGTGGGTATGGCAATTGTTTTAAATATTTATGGCCTGTTTAACTCGTATTTTTTCTTCTGGTCGTAACATGATTTTTCAATGTTAGGTATTTGAAATGTCTTAGGAAATGAAATTCGACGTTTAGTCAGTGGCAAAATTGAGTAGTCTTTTACAAGCTGAGAGGAAAACTTTCTGCTATGTTAACTTGAACACATTGAAGAAAATTAGAATCTCTGTCAAGGGTCTATAGCCTACCTTGTTCATAGCAGAGGTTTCATACTTTGAGCGGTTGAGCTTTAGAACAACGAAACTGGGCATTTTCTCTCCGAGCCTATTTACTTGGGTTGGTATGAATCTACTCTACATTTCTAGAATATGCACTTTATTGATTATTAACTGAAAGAAAACAGTATTTATTACTCGTTAGAATTTAAAGTAATTAAAATAATTTTAAATAATTTTAAAATGTCCTTCCCTACTTTGCTTAACAGCTCTTATGATTTGACAATACCTAGTCCTTTCAGCCTTAATAAATACATGCTCTGAAGCGTCATTTGAAGTCATTTATTTTGCCTTGAGTGAATGGACTGTTCAGTACCCTTACAGTCTCTCAAAGCATTTAAATCATCTCGTTGCAGTAGAATGCCTTGCTGGCTTCTTCACCTGCATGTCTGGGTTCCTTTGTTGTTCCCAGCTGTGAATATGGTTAGTACATTGAATAAATCTTTTATACTGCCTTGTCTATTGGCCTGTATTTTGCTCTGCTGCCTGGTCTGAAGAAATACTGGTTGTCCTGACCCAACAGAAGTGTCAGTTTGCCCTGCTAATGGTCTTTGCAGCCCCACAAAGGAAGCAGAGTGTAAGAGTTTAGGCAACTTGGAGTCTAGGCAATGTAAAAACAAATACTTCTGTTGGTGGGATTTTACCCTCTCCAATTTGTCAAAACAGAGAAGCAGATGCTGCCTTTGGTAGGGTAATGCCACTGAAAGTGAATCTAGGAGAGCAGACGTGCAAGTGTTTACCTGAGTCCAGTGTACCGGCAGAGCTACCGAGTGAGCTGCTCTGTCCTAACTGCTTTTGTCTGTACCAGAACATCAAAAGCACATTATCTCTTGTTGAGACAGACCTTTGTGTCTCTCTTACCACATAATAGGCATTTTAAACAGCCCTTTGCATGAGTGGTTTAACTACTGCTTGCCTAATAGTACCTTTTTCCCCCACCGTGGTCTCTTGTTTGGTTAGACTCAAGACAGATTAGAAACAAGTAACTGAAAAGTTACAGCACCTACACGTTGCTGACAGGGGGAGATGTGTTGTTACCACAAGCAATACAACACAAGATCTTTGTTGAAAGAACTTCCACTCTAGTGGAAAGTGAGTTAGTATGGTATTTTTACAATCTCTGGGCTATATATAATACTAAAAACATATCTGTATATTTTCTTTTTGTTGTGAACAAAGAGACACTTAATGCTGTTGTATCAACAGACTTGGAGATAATTGAAAGAAGGACAATCATGTTGTTGCTTGTAGGTTTATAAGCAAAGGATCAGTGTTCTTATCTGATTAGGAAACATCTCTCATCAGTTCTTAGGGTGAATGGAATTTTGTTTGTTATTCTTGGAGTTTGCTAGATTTGCATTGTTAGTGCTCATAAGCAACTCTGAAGGAACTCGGTAGTTTTCAGTGTGCAGTATTTGTATAGCTTTTTGTATATTTGTATGCCTGGGGCTTGCTCTGTGGCAAAGAAACTCTATTTGTCTTAGAGCTTCACAGTGCTTTACCTGTGACTCTTGGTGCACTGGGTTTAAAATATCTGAAACAACTGTATTAAACAGTAACAGATAAAAACCTTTAGGACACAGTTTCTTAAGGTTTGATTAATGTATCATTCCAGTGCCTGTTTGGATAAAGTTGCTGTTGAGGTTTCTCCAGGCTGGATGGTGGTATCAGTGGGTAGAATAGAGCTTGAAGTTAGTCCTTGTGATAAATTGCCTGTTATTCATCCATTTGAAACCATTAGTGGAAATTCATCTGATCAGGGACAGCCAAGTGGAAATGAAAAACTTGTTTCTACTTCTGTCTTCAATAGCAGCTTCCTGACAATAGCAAACTCTGGAAGCCATATGATTCCAGTAAAATCATCATATAAAACTCTATTAGGAAGGAAATGTTCAGAAAATAAGCCAGGTGAGTAAACATTGTGATTACAGCACCAGCTGCAGTGTTGGTTTTGTCTGCAATATTTCAACAGCACCTTTTTTTTTGTTGTGCTAGAGCAACTGAGGTAATCTGAAAATGGTTGTGGCGAATGCTATGGAGTGATGACAGAAAGGAAACATGGCAGGATTACAATTTCTGTCTTTATCAGCTGTAATATTTTAAGGCTGACTCTAGACAAATTCATATTAGTGGTTGTTTGTAATTTCACTCTTTCAGTCTAGACAACCATATTATTTATGGAGCATCCTAGCAATGTACTGTTCAATATTTTTAAATTTTTTTAAAGTCTTCTTTACAAGCAGAGTTTGGCTTTTTATGCAAGTCTTTTTTGCCTCAGAGTTGCTGCTTAAAAAAACTTTGAAGTAAATTAAGCATTTCATAGCTTTATTTGTCAGTGTAGTGTCATTAGGAGACTTTCCTAGGAGAATCTTGCTTCCAGTGGAGCTACTTCATGCAATTATTTAGTGTTTTTTTGATTGAGCTGTCATAGTACACTTAGACCTGATACTGTAATCTGTGTAGTCATGTCCCTTTACCTATGTAAAGCCTTTCTGAAATAGATGAAGTTACATGGAGGCTTAAGCTGCACTTTAGCATCTATTGACGCTGCTTGTAAACCTTGGTAGTAAATAGTGGAGTCACTAATCATCCTGAAATCTGTCCTCGCTGACCTTGTGTAAAGTTTACTGTGTGTTATGTGCTACCTGAGTAGAATAAAGTGATAAAATAAGACATAATAGAATGACAGGAAAGTAATTATAGCGTAAATGTCTTCCTCATTGCTAGCTGGACAAAAGTTCAAGAGCAAAACATAGTATGTTTTTTATAACTTAAAAGTGACCACCATGGCAGACTAGACTTGTCAGTCTGAATATAAGAAGAGCTTTTCTTTATTGTGCATTTTAAGTATTAGCAAGACTTTAATGGGAAAACAAATAGTTCTCTTTTTATCTGCAAACTAGGAAGAACAGAGAGGATGATGGTTAGTTAACATTTCTCCTTCTGAAGCCTCTCTGCAAGCAGAGGTTTCTTTTATTACGTACCTTGCTGTGTTGAGAAAACAGTGGTAAGAATCATTTCCTCATGCTACAAGCAGACGATGGTGACAATACAATAGTTCTGTTCCAGGGTCAAGTTACTGAAATTGGTCCAAGTTATGGTTTTATCTAACTGTAATAAACACCAGTGGTATGTGACTGCCATGACTCAGATTTATGGATGTCAGTTTTTTCTGTGAGATTAAGGGCGCTGGCACTTGGACTAGATACAGATTCTTTTTTTTTTTTTTAAAAATCCCCTCCTGTGCAACTTGTCTGTACAGACAATTAGAATAATAGTGTTAAAAGGGCATATCTGTAATGTTAGAATGTATGGAGGTTTTCTTCAGTTCACATAAACATTTGTTTTCATTTAGTTCAGATACAGGTCTGAGCGTGACTCTGTCTGTAATCCAGGCAACCACAAAGAGAATGTTTGTGGAGAAATGGTTGGCAGTTGCAAAGTGGTGGAAAAATCAATGTGTTTAAAACGCTGACATTTCTCAATGAACAGAGGGTCTTTAACTTTTGCACAGTATATATATCCTGATTCCAAAATGCCTGTTGGTCCAGTAAAGACCTTACTTGTAAGTAACTTGGAAAGTTACTTCTTCTCATGCACTACACCAACTTTTGGTTACAAGTCTCTTCATATTGCAACATAGAATCTATCAACCTGTGTTTCTTTCTAATGAAAAAATGCAATATCTTCTATGGACTTTTTGATATTTTTAATATTCTTCCAGTGACATAGATATTGCAGTTACCTGGGCAAATGAATTTGAGTGGTCCTTATTCCCCTAAGGAACAGATCTACTCTGTGCTAGTGAGTAGCAGCTGCCTGCAACTCTACGACAGTATTAATAAAAGAATGCACAGCCTTTGCAGCTCTACAGGTCTAAAAGCAGATGAAAAATTTTCTCTGAACCATATGGATGAGAAAAGACTTAATAATAATGAGTTTTGTAGCTCCTTTTAAAACAACCATAACTACTGTTTCTAGTCAGCATGCCACCTGAAGGGCTACCAGGTGTCTTCTAAATCTTCTATCAGCAACTTCTGTACGTTTTTGTGGTGAATAAATGATAGCACCAGTAGCAGAAGGATGAGATAGAACAGTTTCCTTAGGAAAACAAAAACCATTAGGGAAGTACGTCTCTATCAAAGCCTTTTATTTTTCTAAAACAAATGTATAACAAAACAGAAAATAGTCTTGAGTGCAGTAAGTGTTAGGCAATATGAGCCAAGAAGTCTGGGGAGATCCAGGCAAGCATTGGACCAAGAGGCATTGCAAGCAAGAGTATACTGCTAAAATACTACATTATAGATTATTTCATGAAGGAAGAACAAAACCTTCTCCAAAAGAGCCTGTCAGAAAAGGAAGAAGGATACACAGGGTAAGGGTCTTTAGCATTTCAGAACTGTTGGATAAAATACCTTAATTCCAGTGTTTATTAATGCAGCCAAGCATTGGCCAAGCAATAGCCATCCTGGATGCTTATGCCTTGTACCAGCCTAATAGAAACATTCATGGCTCTTAAAGCCGGTTTTCATCAATTTTTAGTCAGTGTTTTGACCACTGTAGTTTGAACAAGCAATTTATATGATAAATATTTCTTAGTATGGAGGCCTATGAGTTTTTCTTCCAGTCTCTTTATTACCATCTTGAAACTAGAGATATACTGGTGTTTGGAGGTTACCTACCATAAGTAAAGCATATTGGTTGTCAAGGATTTATCATTGTACTTTGGACAGGAGCTGAAATATCTTAAGAGTATGACCCAGTGTTTAAAATTTAGGGTCTGTTTGGAAATGAAGTTATTAATCGCTTCGCAGAGGTATCTTCATCATTTATGGTCCTTATTTGGCAAGAAACAGAGAAAACCAGCCTTTTATTTATTTTAAATTGTTCCACCTGTGGCTGTCAAACATGTAGAACTGAGGCTGCAGTGGTGAAATCTGCCAGAAGGCTGCTCTGTGGTGGTGTGGAGAGGTTTTGGTAGATAAAAGGATCTGAAGAAAATCCATTTGGGTTGTGCTAATTTGTAATAAGAAGGGGATATACCAGTTGGTAGGAGGGAATGTTGAGGATTTAGCAAGGACTGTAACTCAGCTGTCTCTGAGGTAGGTGAACCCAAATGTATATTTTATTTTTTTTTTTAGTTCCATTATAGAGACCAGAAAACCCTCTCTTCAAACACTCAGACAACTAGCATTATTGGAGACTATGACTAGTATTGTTGTTTATATGGAGGCTACTGTGTATTCACATGCTTAGTGTGCTTGAGTTTAGTGTTTATGATGTGGTGATACACCTGGTTTCTTCCTTCCTCAGAAGCTAGTTTTGCAGAATCTTTAATTGAAGGAAGCCCAGAAGTAAAACAACTTATCTTTTGGGTTGTCTGAAAGGATAACAGAGAATGAGCATTTAGTATCACAAATATCTTTTCTCCTGATCCCAGAGGAGCTGAGGATGGGACCTCTGCTAGAGAGTGAGGCTGCACAAATTATGTTAAAAAGCAAAGCACCTTGGGTAGCTTGAATGGGAGGTTAGGTGTAACTTTTTTTTTTTCTACTTAGAGCCCTGTGTAAAATCATAAGCATGCTTCCCTTTTTTCTTCTTCAGTCCTCAAAACCATCAAAAAACCCTGGTTGTTTTGATGCTGCAAATTTTCGGCTGCTTTTTCAGTACCTCCATTTCATTTATGAAAGACTGAATTGTTAATAAAGATGCTTATAAGACTTTAGCTCATTGGTTTCAGAAGCCATAAAGTATCTTTCCTTCTCTTGCTTTCTCCTGCTTTTATTTATCCAGGCTGCATATGAAAAGCTTTCAAGCTATTTGGTAGCCAACCTTTCTGCATTTGCAGGAAGTAATGTATTCCCATACACACAAGAAAGTATTCATCTACAGCTTGGGTGCCTGGCAGATAAGAGATTTCATCAGCCTGTAGAGCAGGAAACTTTGAGCTAGTGCCACAAATAACACCCAAGGTAAATTTAAAGTTGCTGTTTTAGAAATAATTAAACAGGAATGGAGAAACAGGAAACCATGGCACTTGCAAGCTGAGCTTGTCTAAATGGCTGCTTCTGTCTAGCTGGATCTTCAGTTCCATGTGACAAGCACAAGATCAGTTTGGTTTAGGCAACTTGACTTTTAACATTTGTGCTTACTTCCACAGTAACTGAAAGAAATCCTTGACTTGTATGGGACAGAATTTCACTGAGCATAGTTCATCAGATAAGGCAATGTGCTTGCACAGACATGATCAAAGAATTAGTCCTCCATGTGATTTTGTGTTGTGGTTTGGGCTTTGTTTTGGGGTGATTTGGGTTTTTTTTTCCTAAATTATGAATTCTTGCTGTGCTTTTCTGGCAGCTATGGGAAAAACTCGATTTAAGCAAACTAGAAACTTTTTCAAATCCTGAGGCTTAAGATGTTACTAAATAATAGCGGTATTAGTTCTGCATATGTGTGTTACAAAACAATTTTTAACAACTATTTTAAAAACATTTCAAGCAAAGGCAAATGTGCAGAGACAGTTGTCATCACTCTACTATGCTTGTTCAGTGAAAAGCTAAATTCTTGGTAAGTGTAACCATCTAACACCTCAGATAGTATAATTGCACTGAAAACTGTGCCAGACTGGTTGTTTACAAAATGTTCTTTTCCCTTGAAAAGTGTTGCTTCAGGAGAGTTTAATACTGTGTCTTTGATCCCTTCAAAATGAGCAAGAGAAGGTTGCCGTCATATTCTCCTTCACATCCCTCCTTGTGCGTAGCTGGGACTTGGAGAATTGTAAGAAGGGTGTCGGGTTGCTGTGACTGCTCACTGAGGGAGGACATTTCTGAAGTTTCTGTAGCTTTTCTGCTTTATGCCTTAACTTGTTCTGCTGTATTGGCTGCTAGGTTCTCTGTTAACAACTTCAGCATTAACATCTTTAAAGTTACTTGCTAGGATGCAGACTTCAGTATTTACTTGTCATTTAAGACATGATGGCTTGGATGCCTGTCAGATAT
This sequence comes from Phoeniculus purpureus, assembly GCA_028565055.1. Taxonomy (NCBI): domain Eukaryota; kingdom Metazoa; phylum Chordata; class Aves; order Bucerotiformes; family Phoeniculidae; genus Phoeniculus; species Phoeniculus purpureus. The sequence goes on along the minus strand of JAOXOE010035964.1, from coordinate 66,105 downwards.
CTGGCACCATTCATGAATATGTAGTAAGGCAGGTTGACAAGCCAGCTTTGGCAAAGCTGCAAGCAGGCTTTTTTATTTTTTTTTTAAAGTTATTGTGGTGAGAAGAACCTTCTTTTGTGGTATTTCCATGTCCTCCTTCCTGAAGACTTGGGCCTTATGCATGAAAGCCTTTCAGGTGAGGATTTGGACTCAAGTAACTTCATGATCAAGTAACTTTGTGATTTGAGACAGCCACTGCAGTTTCACCAGGGGCACGTGCTGCCTGACCAAGCTAGTGGCCTTCTGTGAGGAAGTGACAAGAGAAGTGCTACAGTTGTCATCTATCTGGACTTCCATAATGTGCTTCTCTCTAAATTGGAAAGATATGTATTTGATAAATGGACTGCTTGGTAGATAGCACACTGGTTGGATGGTCATATTGAGAGACTAATGGTTAATAGTTTGATGTCCAGATGGAGCTTGATGTAATGTGGTGTCCCTTAGGGTCTGTACTAGGACAAGTGCTGTTTAGTATTTTCATCAATGGCATAGTGGAATGGAGTGCACCTTCAGTGAGTCTGCACATTGTGCCATCCTGAGAGTGGCATGGCATCCAGAGGGACCTGGGTAAGCTGGAGAAGTGGGATCATGTGAACCTCATGAGGTTCAGCAAGGCCACCTTACAAGTCCTACTCCTGGGTCAGGGCAATCCTTGATAGGAATAGGGGGTGATGTGATTCAGAGCAGTCTTGAGAGAAGGATGTGAGGGTACTGCCAAATGAAAGGCTGGATGTGACCTAGCAATGTGCATTTGCAGCCCAGAAAGCCAATTGTATCCTAAGCTGTGACTAAAGCTGCCTGGCCAGCAGGTTGAGAAAGGAGATGCTGCTGCTCTTCTTGTATTAGGTGAGACTTCACCTGAAGTACAACATCCCACTCTGGAGGCTTCAGTGCAAGAAGGACATGCATCTGTTCATGTCCAGAAGGAGTGTCCAGAGGAGGCCACAAAAATGACCCGAGGGTGGAGTACCTCTGCTGTAAGGACAGGCTGAGAAAGTTGGGGTTTTCAACCTGAAGAAGGAAAGGCTCTAGGGAGACTTCACTGTGGACTTTCCATATTTAAGGAGGGCTTAAATTAAAGATGGGGACAGCCTTCTAAGCAGGGCCCATTGTGACAGGAAAAGGCTGAGTGGTTTTATATTAATGGATTTAGTCTAGATATAAGGAAGAAATTTTTGATACTGAGGTTGGTGAAATGCTTGACCCAGGTTACCCTGAAAGATGGTAGGTGCCTCATCACTAGAAACATTCAGGGTCAGGTTGGGCAACTCTGGGCAGCCTAATCTAGAAGATTTCTCTTCCTCTTGTGGGGTTGACGTAAAACTAGATGATCTCAGAAGGTCCCTTTCAACCCTAAGCACTCTGTGATTCTGTAATGAGTGGATTTGCTGCCATATAGCTCTTTCCAATGAGCTTTGGTACATGCATAACAGCCTCATTAGTTTTAGTAAACTGCAGCCATAGTTTACCCCATAGTTCTGTACTTGCAGAGACAAACTAGACTCTAAAAAGCTAGTATTGCATATTGCTCTGAATTGCCTGAGCTGTCCTGTATTAATGGACCTACAGTGGGCTTTTCTTCAGTTGACATAGTACATGCAATGTTCTGTACAGTCATGCCTTAATAAACAAACCAGCTGTCCCCACAGAATATCACCAGATGTAGTGGGCTGTGCTGCCTCTTACAGCCAAGGTTATTGCTTTGTCAGGGGGATGCTTTGCTTTGACTCCTATTTATTGTGTCTTGCTCACTGTATTCTTTTTCCACACTGTGTATAATATCAAGCAGTTTTTCCCATTTTGCTTTCCCTTTGCCTCCCAGAGAGATGGTGGGGTGGAGCTGGGGAGAATGGTGTGTTTTCAAGCCTCACTGTTGCAGCCCTGTGCAGAAGACCACATGTGAATATTTTCCACTGCAGTGCTAAGCTGTGTTAGTAATGCAGGAGGGGGCTGTTAGTAGTCCCTTGGGCTGCATTTTGATTAACCACTTGACTACTTCTTGAATTCTCCTAACACTGCATTGATTTCAGCAGCATTAATGGAACACAGCAGCACAGCTGGGGTGAGGATGGACTAGCAGTAGAAAAGTTAATTTTCTTGAAATCATAAAATGTTATTAGAAAGCATTTCGTGCTCTGCATTTGTAGTCTGGAAACCTTTAGCTCATTTCATTCAATATGTTCATAGTGTTTCAGCTCACACAGAAAATTCTCTCTTGAAAAAAATCTCACCAGCTGGAGAAGAAAAATAAAAATTATGTTGAGAAATGTGTTAATTGGTGGGAGAAGGGAAAGGAGACCTTACAGAAACTAAACCAGCCTTAAGTGCAGTGTTGTGTCTAACCAGAGATAACAGATTTCAGAACTGAAATAGAAACAAGAGGTGGGTTCCATGAATTAAAGTAAGAATAGCACTTATTTAATGATCAAACCAGAAAGAGAACAAGCAGAGATAAAATTGCTGAATGGACTTGGTCAGATATGGTAACTCTTGTCCTTTCAATACTGAGGATCTTCCTGATTTTATGAGATCTACTGGTGGGAAACATTTGGAGTTGAGCTGTATCTGTGTTGGACACCAGATATTCTAATATACGATTTTGCACTCATCTCAAAATCTCGGGTCGAGCCTCAAGGTTTCAAAGTACATAACATTTTGCATCATGTAACTTCTTCAGATGTTTCCATTCTCTCACCAGCTAAGAGTTGGTCCTTAGCAGACTGGATAGGCTAAGCTTGCAGTTTCAGCAGTGCTTCAGCTTTTTCATTTCCTTTAACCAATATTGCCTTTTCAAAACTTTTATGAAAAATAGAATACCTAGGAAACAACAATTACTACTGAGTAACTAATTATAACTGCTGTTCAGCCTGCTGTCTTGGTGGATTATTTTTAGACTTCCTAACTGTCTGAGGGAGGAAAAACTGAAGCTGAATTTTTCAGCATGTGACAAAGCACATTCTTTGAAGGATGTGCAATAAAAGGAAGGCACATCATATGTATGCAGCATTCACTATTGTTTGTTTTTACTCTTGTTAAAGAATAACTAGGAAGCAAACATTGTCACTATCATGGATTGTGCTTTTAACCACATAATTCTCTCTTGAGTGTTGTTGACCTTAACTAAAACAAACAAAGCCTGTGGACATAGAGTTTAATTACAAAAGATGTTGCAGACCCCCGCCTGTGAACTGGTGTTTAAAGAGGGTTTAGTTGCTCCTACAGAGCAAGAAAGATGAGGTATCTTCTGTAGTGCAGGATTAGGTGGTGTAGCTTAAATCTGTCAAAGCACTTAAGCTGATGTGCCAGACATTGCACCAAAGTGACTGATGATTGTTCACAAGTTGAGTTTCACCTGCTGTGCACCAGCTATCTCTTATGCAGAGCTCTCTATCTCTAAAGTGCCACAGACATCTGCAAAGTGAACAACATATGGCTCCTTTCTAAACATGGGGGTGGAGTTCGCTGATTTTGTATTGAACATCCCAGGACCTCTTGAACAGCACTGTATTTAAAGTGGTTCTTTAAGTCTTCATTTGCTTGGTAATTTATAGATCTTCTTTTTTTCCAGGATAATCTGTAACACTGTGCTCTTACGTTTATAAAACACTCTCGTTCCTATTTTCAGTTTGTCAATGTGCTAACTTTTAATGTAACATCATATGAGATAAATGCTTAATAATTGTGTCTTCACATAACAGCAGTCAAGAGGAGATAAGCTGCACATGACTTCAAAGACATTTAGAATAAAACTGCAAAATAAAACTTCTGGTTCACACAAAGCTTGAGATGAAAAAATTGGTGTGTATTAGCTACCATTGCTTTGTACTGACTTGACTGTTGCTGGTTTTCTGACATTTTTGGCTGTAAGGTCTAAGTTTTGTCTGGGAAAAGAGATCTCAGATTTTGCATTTTAAATTACATAAATCCTAACTGAGGATAAAAATTCTTGTGGTTTTTCAAGCCCTGTTTTCCAACAGAAGTATCTTCAGTGTCTGGCTTAATGATGCATTTTTGTCCTTCAGGAAGAACATGAGTTTGTTAACACTGTAATACTTCTATCCACACTTTTTTAGCAAGAAACTTCATAAGATAATCAGATTCATAATGAGAGCCAGAGATGTCAGTGACCTAGTCTGCAAGACTCCTATAAGGATAAGCAGATAGGGAGAATATTTTGCAAGTGTTTATTGATTTGAAATTACAAGGTCATCTTAAAAACTACTTTACTTCAAAGTTATTGTCACTGGCAGTGTAGCTCAGTTTGTCAAATTACCACTGCTGCAGAGGCTGCCAAGTAAGGGTTGTCTTCCTGGCGTAATTTGTCTTTCCTCCATTCGTTCCATTTTGCAGTCCTTCACTCACGGTTTCAAGCTTTATCTTTAAAGAAGCAATCTGCATTAACAAAATAAAAGGGAAAATAGTCAGATAAATCAGGAAGTGTTTTTTGTATATAATAGAACATTCTAACTCTTATCCACTGATCTTGGTGCTCTTCTATGCTAATGCTGCCATCTTTCTTTTTTTCCCCCTGAGATCTCCAATTCCCATATTCTGGGGAGGCTGTGCACTGTAACTGCCATAGCGTGAAGTGTTCCTAGGTTGATGGCTGGCTGGTTTTAATGATCTTGATTTTTACCCGTGGGAAAAGCCAGAACTGATGCAGGTATAATTTAGATAACTCTGGGATGAACTACCTGAATTGAAAACCTTATCCTCCACTGCCTTTGGCAAGAATCTCTCCACCATATTAATAATTTTTCTTCCCTTAATGACCTGTATTAGATGGTTCTTCTAAATTCTCAGAATAAAGTCCCATCCTGGAGTTGATGTGGTTAGTGTCCTTTAAAAATGCTCTTTTTACCTTGGCTCATGGGCTAATAGAAGCATTGCTGTCTCTGTATTACAGTCTTTAATGTGCTGCTAAAATCTAGAATCATAAAATAGAGGCAAAAAATTAAAAAAATTCTTGGGAGACAACAGGAAATATTTCTCATGAGATACTCAGTTGTAAAGTTAGATCATGTTGCAATGTATATTAATATATCTAATGCCGTGTTTTGGATCATAGGTGTCTGGTAAAGTGATTAACAGAACTAAAAAATCTATTTTTTATGTTTAAGAGCAATATACATCTTACAAATGTTTGACAGGCAGAAACAAATTGGTGTGATTTAGAATCACAGAATCATCACATTTGGAAAAGACCTCCAGGATCATCAAGTCCAGCTCTCATCCCAACATCTCTGTAACCCCTAGACTATGGCCTTAAGTGCTATATCTACTCAGTTTTTAAACACCTCCAGGCACGGTGACTGCACCACCTCCCTGGGCAGCCTGTTCCAGCACAGTTTAATAGTTTTAAGCGTGTCCTGATTTGGAAGATATTTTGCTTTTTATTAGTCTCAGTATGGGCAAGCCTATTTTTTGAAGTCTTCATAGACTAGTTTCATAATTCAAGGGTTTTACTGCAAGTCAGAGTTGAAAGCTATGCAACCGTTCCCTTCTGTCATCAAAAAGACCACACAGATTTTTAATGTTACAACAAATATTTCACAGTAGGACTCTTCAGTCATTCTGTATTGTGGGTTTGTGAAAAGAAGAGGAAGGATTCATTAGGCTGTCTGTCAGAACTGTAAAATTAAATCAGTTATCTATGTTTCTCTTTAGATCTCATAAATGGAGCCCAAGAGCAGTGTGAATTGCCTCCTATGGATGGTTTTCCTCACTGTGAAGGGAAAATAAAGGTAGGTGAAGATTTTTTAAACTCATTAGGTGTATTCTGTTAAAAGCTGAATGTATGGTGCAAGAGGTCATTACTCAGACAGTGTCAAAAAACAAGAACAATGTGATTGAAAAAGTGAATATTTAGGAGTGTGTGTCACTGCAGCATTGCTCACCTCACACCACTAATGCTACAGCTGCAGAGAAAGTGGCTTCCTATTAAGACAGGGATAAAATGCCATGTGATAATAAAACACCATGATTTAATACAACATAGAACTGAATGCTGTCTTGTTATTCCAAAACGTTTTTCTCCTCTTTGAAAAGCCCCATTTTCTTTACCATTCAGAGTCATTTGGCATTCTCCTACCCCAGGACCAGGATTTTGTGTGTACCTCACTCCAGCCATTTCTCTGTTCCAGCAAGACATTTGTCCGAACTTCTTTCCTTTTGCCTGGTCGGTGTTTTGATCCATTTTGAGAACCTGGCTGCATAGTGACAATGCAATATATTATTTGAATATTAAGCTGTTAATTTAAATTGCTTCTGCAGAAATGGCAGATTCTTGGCAGAATTGGGCAGATTTCAATCTTGGTAGCTGAAATGATCTGTTAAATTCCACAGCAAGTGTAACATAGGGGGACAATGCAGCCAGCTCCAGGCATACCCGTATGTCTGCATCTTGATTATATTCTCCCTCTGATACTTGTCTCTGCTTGCCTCGCTACCAGGTTACATAAACCACTCACATCTGGCATGTAGTTACTTCCTCAATCTGGCTTAATGCGGAGGTGCAGCACACTGCAAAATACTAATAAAATTATTTTTTTGTTGTGATTTTTATCTAGTTGGGTAGAGTTGCTTGCAGCTTTCCCAAGTTATTCCTGAGTTCAGTGTGAAATAGTACAGAGTCACTACATGGTATTTAAATCTAACTATTTGGTTTTATTCTTTTGCAGTGGATGAAAGATATGTGGCGATCAGATCCCTGTTATGCAAGTTATGGTGTAGATGGGTCCACATGCTCCTTTTTTATTTACCTCAGTGAGGTAGGTAATCCTTTAATCTGCACAAGGGCAACATCATAGTGCCTCCATATTTTTGGTGACAGTTTGTAAACTTTTCTCAAAAGAAATCATTGCTTTGTTCAGAAAAATTCTTTAATGAGGAAAAGATATTAAAACAGAATTGTTATGAAGTGTGTTGCTGTTATTGGTAAACCTTTCAAGGCTTTCTAGCCTGGAGAATTCTAACGTTAAGCAGTGGCTCTCCAGGGGGTCCACACTAGATATCCTGTTAAACCAAAGTACAAAGCTCAGTCGTAGATCCTTGTCTCTGAACACTTTTTCAGTTGCTTTTTATATAGTTCCTGAGGCAATAATTGGGAGGCATTTTAGAGGGGACACATTTGGAATGTAAAATTTGGAAAGTGGAACTAGATGGAGTATTCTCCTAAGCAGCATGGCCATGAACTGCTTGGAATATGTTTGTGAATTGTGGAGTCAGAAAACAAACCGAAAAGTCATGTTTTTGAGTGAGGTTGCAGATATATTAGCTATAAACATATGTGTGTGTATATATATATATATATATATATATATGTATTGTTACCTGTCAGAAACAACATCTTCATTTTGTTCACAGCTGAGTAAGTGCTTGCCCTGGTGGTTTTTTATAGACTTACTGTTTCCTGACTAACACTTGTTTTCCAAGAAGGAACTTTGTTAATCAATTACTATGATCTCTATTACTGATTTAACGTACAGCAGCTGCTCTTTGAAGTATTAATATCTAGTGGTTTATTGCTTGTAAAGAACTGAAAGAGCCAATGTAGCTGCAGAATAGTAGTTTTGATGTTTCTGCAGGTTTGGGGCAGTCAACCTGAGTTTTTGAATTATGTATCTGAGATTTCAGAAGAAACTCTGTTGTATAAGTATCTTGATGTAATGGAAAAGTTTCTATTAATTTATTTAGTCATTAAAATGTTGGGGTCATTTTCCAAAGCAGCAGTAATAGTTAAATATCCAAAACTTGTAACTGAGAAAACAAAATAGGCTGAGGTGAATCACAAATTTGGGTCATTCTATTGCTGGTACCAAGTGTTGATTATTTATGGACTATAATGCTGGGGAAGGAAAAGCTACAAGGTGACTGTGTTATTTATCATAGAAGCTAGAGATAGGTTTCCTAATCATCTGAAATTGGTCTAAATTTCTACTAGAAGGTTATGTCTTGGCATCAGCAGAATTATGTTTGCACATTCTGTCATCCAGCAGGTACTCCATGGTTTTAATGCAGATGTATCTTAAAAATGAAACTGCATGTTAGATGAATGTGAGAATCTAGTGTTCTTAAATTATACTTATTTAGTATTTCTGTTAAGTCACAGTATTTTCTGTGGCAATCATCTCTGATCATCAGTTTTGAAAACTCAGTTGATGCTGTTAGTTTTCTCATAATTTGTCTTTCATCTCATCCTCTTGACAAAATACAAGCAGATTTGATGATGCCAATTGGGTTCTTTTTCAAGCATCTAGGGAGACAAATTGTTCTTTAGGCAGCAATATTGAATTTGGGCAACTTTTCATTCCATGATGGAATAACAGTATAATTAGTCTGTGTATATTTGGTAACTTCAGACAAAGGTCTTGCTCTTTTTTATTTTTAAAGTGTTTTCCCATGACAGAATGTAAAACAAATATTGGGTGAGCATATTATTAACCTTGAGTTTAAATTTGGCATTCTTAATCCTATGATTAATTCCATGATTAATGCCTAGCAGCAGAGGTTGAAAGCTTAAATGTTTGCGAATGCAAGCATGAAATGAAATTCTAATAACACTACAATGATGTGGATTTATGAGGTATGTTGGCTGCTAAGGATAACTTGGAAATGCCATTGCAAGAGTAATTTGTCAAAGTGGACAGCAACGAAGAGTTGACAGTTTATAGTATGGTTGCATAGCTGAATGATAAATGTGTCTACAGGGCTCTAAAGTCAAAAATGCTGATTTAAAATATTATAAAATGCATTAGGGTACTGGAAAGGTGTTACTGTTGAGATTTTTATTTTACTTGAAGCTTATGGTACAGGAGGAGAATGGTTGTGTATGCATGTTCTGTCTGATAGGCAATACACCTATCAAATTATGCACAACCTCAGTTGCAAAAGGCAGAATATGCAGCAAATTGTGCATGTCTCTACTTTTGCTCTTAAAATCATCTCTAATCTACTGTGACAAGTGCCTGTGCTCTTTGGTACTCTTTTAGGATGAGGTTTATTTCTTCTGAAGCGGTTCAATTACAGTATTGTGTTGCATTCATTTAGCAATTTTGTTTTAAACTGGTAAACAAAGGAGTCCGAAATAATCCATTTTGATGTGCAATGTGTGTTAAAGCCACAATGGGACAGATAACTTGCTGCCAGCTTATACAAAGGTTTAAAAGCAAAGCATGGGTTAAAACGTGTTCTTTGGGTATCTGTCATGTGCCTTTGTTACATTTCCACTATGTGTATCTGGAAAATAGAAACAGCACAATCCAAATCTAGGCTGCCCCTAGTCTTCTGAAGAGCCTGCACAAGCGTTAGCAGCTCTACATCCTGGTTTGCTCAGGAGGGCATTCCCGCAGGAACATGGGAACTGTCTGCTGAGCTGCTGCTCTTCACTACTCTGCTCATGGCTTGGCTATTGGAGCAGGATGGGAGGCCAGTGTGGAAGCAGAAGCAAAGCAAGAAGCAATCCAGCACGTTCAGACTTTTTTTTTTTTTAATTTAAAGCTGTCCCCTGTCCAGACTTGCAGGAAAAGCTGCAAGAACCCTTGCACTTGCATCTTGCTGTTTTGCTGCAGGCACTGGATCAGTCCTGGAGAATGACAAGCAACTGTGCAGTCCTTAGAATTGTGATGGAGCCCAAGAAGACTCAAAAAGACACAGATGCAAAACCAGACTTGCATTATCTTGAGCAATAGAGCAACACGGATTAGAAGCAGCAAAACTTTGAACACAATTCAAGCTAAGATTTCTGGATAGCTTGTACTGGTGGTTTTCTTTTGACCATTATACAATCTTGGCCCTGGAGAAGAGTTATTTCTTTTAAACTTAGCACTTAGTTGTAAAACAGCCAGTTGTTTAACACTGTAACGTCAGTGACACAGTTACAGTTTTCATGGATGGTGTTGCCTCCAGGGAGAAATGTGAAAAAAATCATTTCTAAGCAGTACAAAAATTTATTTCACTGCAAAATGTCAGTTAGCAGCTGAAGAATGAGTCTTTTAAAAATATCTTCTAGAAAATTAATTTTTCATACAGTTTCCTAGCCTAACCAAAAAAAAAAAAAACCCAACAACCTGACTGAAGGATTTTTACTTCTCCTTTTCTTTCCAGATACATGATTGCTTTGAGGGAACTGCTTGCCACAGAGCGCCTGCTGGTCAGCCAGTAGCTGTTACCACCAACCAGGGCTCATTACATTGATGCTTACTTGCTGGAGCTGGGCAATTCTCTTTGAAATCACAGGCTTTAGATCTCTAGTTTGCCTTTCACATGCAATTGTAATTTTTGGTACCCAGCTTGGAAGTGGATCCAGTACTTGAAGACTGAAACTCTTACAAAGACCAGTCTTTGAGACTCCTGTAGCTTTTATAGATGTGCTACCACTCTATCTATATATCTATATATAGTAATGCTATCACTACAAGAGAATTCTTGCTGGAAACAAAATCATGGCTTGCTTACAATACTTTTCTTTACACTCTTACTTGTGCATTGAGGGATAAAGAAGAAGAATACAAACTGAGATTTGAATGTATGTTTGTTTCCCTGGTGCAGCAGTTGTCTGATGCACATTTTAGTGAAAACACCTGGAATCATAATGATGCAGGTTCTTCAAATCCTTGTGGTTTTGCTGGTTCAATGCATTTGCTCATGTCTATGTGGAAGTCCCCTTCCCACAACTTCTGCTGTGTATGCAAGCTAGTTTCTGACATTGAGGCAGGTTGATAATTTGCATTTCTTCTGTGCAGTGTAACATCAAACCAGAACTTTGAATTCTACACAATTACTCAGAAAATTGACTAACATTTTTATTGTATGAAATGTAAGGCAGCAAAAAGTCTTAAACTTCTTCAGTCACTTTACATGCATCCCTAAGAAATTGAGATGCTCATGGTAGCAAGAACTTTGTTCCCAAATCATCTATTACTGTATTGGCTTGGGTTTGGGCAACTTGGGCTCAGTTATCTTTTCTACTTCTGTCACTTTAAACCAGGATTAGTCTTTTTCCAACTTTTTCCTTGTTGGAAAAGGTGTAGATGCCAGTGTAAGTGAAGAGTCAAATGTAGTGCATGTTACTGAAGTTAGAAACCATTTGTTGATTGATAGTTATGTATAAAATTTTGTATTGCAGTGTCACTGGGACTGCAGGTAGCCAATGCCCAGTGATTGAGCTTGCCTTTAGAAACAACCAAATCCATTTCCTCCATTTAACTAAAGAGGCATCAGTCATTTTGCACACTGCAGCACATTCAATATAACTACCTATCATTGACGAAATGCTGCATAAAATATAGGTAGTTACAGTTCTAGAGTAGTTGAGAAAGTCACCTTCCCAATGAGAGCAGTTCTTTCACATCGAATTCTCAAATGGATTTTTAAAGTGAATATTATGAGTTGTCTTCCTGCCTTCATACTGCCTAATAAATTTAAAGATGCACCTTCTTTCAACAGATGTTACAGTACTCTGAGACTGTGGCAGAAGATGGTTCAGAGCAGCTCTGCACCGTGTACAGAATTGCCCTGAGCATTAACCCTGTGGAGCTCAAGTGCAATGAAAATTGCTTTCATTTCCCAGTAGATGGGGCTGCACCTACCCAGTAGAAGAGTCCAAAATTAAGATTGTCCCAGGTGTTTAGAGACTCTACACCCTTCAGCTTCTGCTTTATTAAACTTTCACCATGATTCTTTAAAAGCGTACAGAACTTCCTGATGTTTTTGATGTTGAGAGCTTCTGGCACAGTATATTTCTTTCTATTTGGAAGGTGCACAGACTACCCCAGTGCTGCAGATGTTTGCCATGTTCTTGTGACTCTGCTTCAAGTGCTTGCTCTGTAAGATGGTTGAGTTTCAGTGTGTTTCTGAGGAAGAGTTATTGGAACATTACCTGCTGCTTCTAAAAAACATAGCCCTTGAGGTTCTTAAGTTTGTTTGGCTGGGGGTTTTTCCAAGTTAACTCACCAGTAAGCTATGTAAAGATAAAGTCACCATGAGAGTGGATTGTCTATGATAAGGAACTAGACAAACTCTTGAGTTTATCTTAAAAAGATCTAGGCATTCACATCCCAAAGCAGTTCAGACTTTTCACAAGTATTTTCAACTTCTAATGTACCGTATGACCTAACCTTACAGATCTAGCTACATATACTCTAAACAGTACTGTGTTGCTGTGATTCAAAACCAAGTAGGGAACATTTGACTTCTCACATGAGCCTAGTCTTCAGCGTATGATCAAAGACTACCCAGTGCATTTGTTTGACATTGAACTCAACACAGAACAAGAGGCACAACTGGTCTGATTCAGAAATGTGACTGTATAAAGATAGTGTGTTCTGAATAATAGTTTAGTGTTTATTACCAGTCATCCAAATAATGGTCAGTCTTCAAATATGAAAGTGCTGTGCTCCAACAGTTGTCTTCATCTGTATGAGATACCCTAAAGTTAATAGCCACAGTGGCAATACTTGGTCCTTTGAAAAACAAACAAAAAAACCCCACACCTACCCACTTTCTGAGTCATCGGAGTCAAGTTCCTCTTGAAACTGTAGGCCCTGCCAAAAACAGCATTTAAATGTAGTTCCTAGCTTAAAGGTGAGCAGCTGGTGAGGGGCTAACTGAAAGGAGCTATAGAGAGGTGAGGGTCTGTCAGTTCTCCCAAGTCACTAGCAATAGAACAGGAGGAAACAGCCTCAAGTTGTGCCGGGGAGGTTTAGGTTGGACGTCAGGATAAATTTCTGTCCTGCAAGCATGGTCAGGTATTGGAACATGCTACCCATGGAGGTGGTGGACTCCCTGTCCCTGGAGGTGTTCAAAAAACATGTAGATGTGGCACTTGGAAACATGGTTTAGTGGGTGTGGTGGGGTCAGGTTGATGGTTGGACTTGTATGATCTTGTCGGTGTCTTGCAACCTTAAAGATTCGATGATTCTGTTTTGCTTTTCCACCTCTACACCTTTGTGTCAGTAGATTAATGAATAAGGTTGTTTTCTTTTTTCTCTATCCCATGGTGTGTCAGACTCATTTGCTTAATTTTTGCCTTCTTGACACTCTTGTTAGTTGTTTATTCCCTTATGTAACAGCTCTTTGTGAGCCATTGGCTCATAAAAAGTTGCAAAATTATATCCCTTTTCTGTAAGAGAATGCATGTGCATTCTTCCAAGTGCTTTTATCAGTCCTGAAAGGAGCTAAACAACTGGCATACTTTGAAGAGTGTGTTTAAACAGTTTACCAGTGATCTAAGCTGGTCATTCCAATAAAAAGAGGAATTGACTGGATATCAATAAGGAAAACTGAGTGTTAGATCAACTGTGTACACCAGTAGTACTTTGAGGCTACTCTTCCTTCCGTGTTTATTTGTGATTAGATTTAGTATAATTTCATTTGAACTAGAGGGACTATTTCTGAAACCACAAAAGGAGTTGGTTTTCAGTGAGGCATGCTGCTAACCATCCTTGGTAGGGCTGAGGAAACCTTCCAGTCCTTTGGGATGCCTGGTGGCCTGATGAAATACCCAAAGCTAGAAAAGGGGTGGGTACAGTCCCTGGAATGTGTTACCTTAATTTAGGTCAATTTTAATGCTGAGAATAATTCAAAATTATTTGGGCTATTTAAAAAAAAAAGAAGGGATTGGGACCACATATGATTCGTAATAAGAAGCTTAGAAGCTTACAAGTCTTTCCAACCAGTGATTCCACATTTAGTAAAAACCAGTATTAACTGTTTCTAGTGTGTTTCCTGAGTTGGAGATCACTGAAGAATCAGATGTTTCCAAACAACATTGAGCAAATGTTGTATTAAGTATATTGAGTAGATTAAGTCAAGGCATTCAAATTAATGACTTTGTGTAATTTGTCTGAGGAACCTAGACACATATCTTCTTTTTAATGAGGTTATGATATCTATTAATTTATTTTCATGTGATTGGTGTTCTAGGCAATCATTTGGCATGATCTTAAACTTTTAATCTCTAATGCTTCAGGCTTACTGCAGCATGATTAAGCTAAAATTGTGTTTTGACAGGTCTGTGACTGGAGGAACCTTAACAGCAACTCAGACTTATAATTCTCTGGGTCATTGTGAACTTAATCACTAATGATGAAATATCTTAGCTGGTTTATAAATTATTGTGTTTAGTGCAGTTTCTCTTTTAAAAGATCTGCCGCCAAGTGAGATTCCTTCTTCCCCAAAGCAGATGGTTTAATGTGTTAAGGCAATAAAAATCAATATTCTATAGGACAAGCAAGAGAGAGCACAGGGGCTTTCAGTGTCTTGTACCCATTTACTGTTTCTTCCCTAACTAGTCACCATTGTATTTTTTTTTTCCTAGTAGGTGGTAGTAAAAATATTGCATTTGCACTGTTTGTCTAAGAATTACAACTGTTAGTACTTGTTATTTCTGTTACAACTATGTTACTCATAGCCTGCAAATAGAGCAGGTTTAGGTTTATTCTTTTAGCTTCTTGACTAGATTATGATGAAATAGCTGTTTGATCATTGGGTTTTATCAGGCTTTGCTTCTTCATAAAGGCATTTTAGGGAGATGAGAAGTATTCAAAAATACTTTTTTTTAAGGTCTAGAAGCATAAATACTTAGAAACTGCTCATTTAGAGCACTTAACAGCTGACCTCTCTTGAAGGGGTTTTATCTCCTGTATTAGTTATCATGAATGAATATCTAACTGCCACTTTGGTTGCAGATTTGCAAGGTTAAAATATTAATGAATTGCAAAAATCTCCTTAAGTTTTTCTTTCAAAAAGGAGTTTTACCACGCAGAGACTTTACTAATCAGCTGATGCCTTATTTAAGCTATAGAAGGTGTAATATGAAGGCAGTGAGAGACTTTGGTAGATCATCTGAAAGCAGAAAAGAATAATTTCTTTTCATGTGATTGTTTTACAGGTTGAAAATTGGTGTCCTCGTTTACCTTGGAGAGCAAAAAATCCTAATGACGAAACTGATCAACAAACAGTGGTACGAATAACATTAAAACTTGAGAAATAATTTGGCCATTGTGATTAATACACAAGATCCTGGAATGCTTTGTCACATAAATGCTGATAAGACTAGAAGTTACTGGTTTGATTCATCAGCTCCTCAAAAATTAGATGAATAGAGTTGACTGTATAAATATAGCTTATAATGTGTTTTCTCCAGTGACAGTTTTATGCTTAAGTCTTAGTGGTATATTTCCATTAAAAACATTTATGTGTTTATTTTATGAAATATTTTGCACAGATGCTGAGAAAAACTTCGTATCCTTGGGCTTGTTGCATAAACCTGAGGCTTTTATATAAAAATACTTTAATGGAAGAGTCTTACAAACATTTCCGTTTTGTAGTAACATTTGGACTACTCCTAATTTTTTTTCCTTTAAAAGCTCTACAGCATGCAGAGCTGTTTCTAAACTGTTACAGCCTAATTATGTAGCACTTAGGTATTTTAAGGTAATTGCTGGGCCATATATGAATATTGCTTGTGTAATTTAGATAGAGGGTGTCTCATTTAGTAAAACCAATTGCTCCTAGATCAGTCTAGCTTTAAAATTACTATTTCCTTTAAAATATAGATTTGTAGAGTTTCTTCCTTTGTGGTATAATAGGAGACTTCTTGTCTTTGGAAGGCTCATGATATGCATGAAACCTCAGCAATACTGTTCTGATTTTATATATTGTTTTAAACTCCATTTTAAAGCATCTGAACAAAACTAAAACTTATATTGCAGAAAAATATATCTTGTGAAACATTGCAAACATATTCTGGGGCTACCAAACCCTACAAATGAAAATAACTATATTTTATGTGGTTAAGAAACATCAGGAGGTATTTTAAATATTTGAACTAAATTCTCAACTTCATCATTAGGAGTGTATGTTTTTTATGTTTTTCTTTTTTCTTTTTTTTTTAAATGAGGAATGCAGAGCACTGAGTTTATGTTACAGATTATTTTTGAGTTCTGGAAACTGCAGTATATTTTTGGAGTAATAAAGTTTTGGGTTTTATTTTTAATGCTTTCATTTGAGGCTGAAATTCGTATCAACTTTGATAATCTCTACAAAATGATGTCAAGACATGAGGAGTTTAAGTGGATGATGTTACGCATCAGACGAATGGCTGATACCTGGATTGAAGCAATTAAATCACTTGCAGAAAAACAAAATTTGGAGAAAAGAAAACGAAAAAAGGTAAATGAAAACATTTTTCATTCCTGCTACTTGCACTCATCTAAACTCTTTAAAGCTTTGCATTGTAGTAGTAACTTCAGAGTGGAGGTACCAATGTATCCATGACTCACATTTATACTGGTGCCTCTTTTATCAGGAAGTATTTCATTGTCTGCAATTACTGTTGCAATGGGTATCTGCTTTACAAATAGTTTTACATACTTTCCAGGAGTAATCTTCTAATAAGTTTTCTGACTCCTTGAGTTTTGGATAAAATAGAGACTACGAGAAGTTTCTAAAAGGAGAAACTGAAATTACTGCAAGCTGATCACGCAGTATAATATAGGAAACAATAGTTGTACACCTTTTTTTGTCCAAAATTAAGACTTTAAATGGCATATTTTGGTTAGGACTTGAGTAGATTTAAAGTTGATCACAGCTTTGGATTGGATCATTGTAGACTTCTGTAATGAGATCAGTTTAAAAACCTTGAGATTCTTGAAAGGTTCAGTTTGATTTCTTTTAAAATTTTATTATCTAGTTATGATAAAGAGGAGAGTTGTAAACACAACAATAGGTTTCCCTTCCAGCTTTCTTCTTAGTGGAGCCAGTTCTGAGTGGCAGCAGGCACAGTCATATTTCTACACCCTCTTAAGCCTGGCTGGTTGCAGCTCAGAAACTTGCTTGACGTTCTCCGAACTCACTTGAGGTCTGGGCTCCATGCTGTAGCTCTAAATTTTGTCACATACTTCAGTCCTTGAATAGTCTTGTTCTCTGTAAAGAAGCAACCTCTATATTCAAGCAGCCCTCCATCCTCTTTTAATAAAAGAATATAACAGCTGAGAATACAGAAACTCAAGAATAAACAGAAGCAGTACTGGTCTGCCCAGGGAGTCGTGATGAGATGCTCTAGTCCTTATTTTTTGCTTTCAAAAGTCCTTGGCTTTGTGAAACATAACATGAAATCATCATATTATGTTCTGTTCAATTCTGGGAGATTGAAGAGATGAGAACTGTATTTTTTAATGCTGCTTCTTTATAAAAGATTGAGGAAAAATGTTTTCAGTGTTTGGGAGTTTTTATGCTTGGCACTCTATGTACCTGCACACAAACAACAGTCCAGTACATTACAGTGTGGTTGGAACTCCATTCCTGGCTTTCATTACTAAAGTTAAGTACATATTTCAAGGAACTACAGAGAAAAATGTGTGGTACAATGGAGAGCAGAGGTTCAGAGAGCTTCCTATTACTCTTACAGACTCTGTCCAAGTTCTTAATGGCTTGTTCACAGCAGCATAACCTCCCGTAACTCTTCTGCCTTGCATAAGCAAGATTATTATTTTTGAGAATATTGGTGGTTGTTTGATCAAAATAGGTTAATGTGAGCCGCAGCTCTCTGCAGAATTACAGATTATTTTGTGAATAACACCAATTTGGGGGATGCAGATAACAGTGCAAAACAAAGTTATAGTATTGTTATCATTAATGTTCTAGAGATCCATTACAAAATTAAATTATTGTGGTGGGAGTAATGTTTTATTTTGTTTATTTGGCTGTAGTTGCTATTTCATAGAAAGTGAAAGTGTTATGAGGTATAATAGTTGTGTGTTTAATGCTGATAACTCTAATGTATTACTTTCCAGGTTCTTGTTCATCTGGGGCTTTTGACAAAAGAATCTGGATTCAAGATTGCAGAAAATGCGTTTAGCGGTGGCCCACTTGGTGAATTAGTCCAGTGGAGTGATTTAATTACATCTCTCTACTTACTGGGCCATGACATCAGGATTTCAGCTTCACTGGCAGAGCTCAAGGAGTAAGGAGATTACTTTCACTTTTGAAAGTGGAATACAAGAAAAAAAGAATTGTAAAGTCTTGAAGCTTCTATTAACAATATATCATTTCTTGAAGCTTAAAATGAAATTGATAATTCACTAAACAGAAGATAAGATTATTTTCATAAGCTAAGTATATGTGTTATGAAAAGGATAATGTGTTTTCATTGTAGCTTCAGGCTCCTGAGACTTCATAAATGAGTGTTGTAAAACTCAAACTAAGCAGCTTATTCTTCAGTGTTCCAGGTGCTTTAGGCAGCTGCTATAGGAAATGTTACAGAAAAGCCTAATTCAGTGTCTTCTTCAGTTTCTGGTATTCTTCACTCAGTATCGCACTTTACAACAAATGCTTAAATCCTTTACACACATTACTTTTGATGTAGTTAATTGCTTATGTTAGGTCAAATTACTAGCTCACTCATCTTTGTCTTGCTTTGCACACTAGTTCTGCATAAGATATGAAACATCTGTTTCAAGTCTGAGCTCTTAAACTTTTCCTGTAGCTTTTGTATTTTTACAATGAATGTGACAGCATCATTTTTAGAGAGCTCTTATGCTATACAAGCTGTCAGTAGAAGCCAGAAATTATTTCAATTCATTTTGAATTTTTGAATAGCATGCTATTTTTAAGCATTCTAACCATATTGCTAGTTTAAACTATATGAACTTTTTAGTGAAAATTAGGCTTTACTGTGTAAACATTTCTTTAATAAATGCTGAGCATTTTTAGCATTTAAGTGTTCTTACATGGGTCCTGATTTGGAAAAGACAAGAGTAATCCTTTTTTTGGAAAGGGGAATTATTGGTATAGATAGCATTATAGCATCTATTCATAGTATTTGAAAAATAATACTTTTCCATATTCCTTCTTTCTTTGTTTAGGATTATGAAGAAGGTTGTAGGTAACAGATCTGGCTGCCCTACCCAAGGGGATAAAGTTGTAGAACTTATTTATATTGATATTGTGGGACTCACTCAGTTTAAGAAAACCCTTGGTCCATCGTGGGTACATTACCAGTAAGTATAACACTTATTTGACCACTTAACTGCTTCCTTAAAGAATTTTTGTTGAGTAACACATGAGAAAGTACTTAGGGGAGTACATTCACATGATTGAATTTATTTAAAAATGAAAATGTGGTTCTCTACTCTCTTTCACCCTGAGGAATGAAGGGGCTATTACCTGTCTGTTGCACACCATCGTCATTGCTCACAGCGATAGGGTTATCAGATTCAAGCATTTTTAATCTTTACCTTTTTTCCCATCCCTTCTTTGCACCACCCCCCTACATCATATCTCCTCTTGTCATTCTGTAAATTAGTAGATGAGCTAAGGGATTACTAGGTTTCGGTGTCTAGTTGGAATACCAGAGGCATTCTTTGCTTGTCACTGATTGTAGCAGAACTGAATTGATGATTGCGTAGGTAATCTCTTCTAATTGTGTTGCCCAACAACTGCAATGCAGGCTTTTTTTTTTTTGTTGTTCCATCCCCTCAAGATGCTGGGCAGAGAGTTATCTTCATGGGTAGGTCTAAAGAGTAAACTGCAGTTCTTGCTTCTGTAATCTATATTTTTCCATTAGAAATGGAAGATGGCGGTCACAAGAAATTACTTTCTACATCCTTTTTAGTGTCTGCAGTGATAGAATGACATTTTTTGTCAATGGCTTTAAATCAGTAAGCCTCCCACGTGTTGTACAAATACACATCAGCATGAAATAAAATTAAATCTAAATTACTTTTTTTTATTTTTCTGTACCTAATGAATTAGCTGTTTCATGATCCATAAAGTGCAGTAAATCCTAGTTGAAGAAGGTATTGAAAGTTTGCTGTGGGCAGAAAAGTTGTCTTCTCTCAACCATAGCATTTTCTAGAGCATTGGAACTTTTCAGCATAATTTTAAACAAAAGGACTGTGATAAATATGACAGATTAGATTACTCTTAATCTCTTTTCTGAAGCAGAGGAGTAAACCGATATTCTGGTTTTTAGGAGCCTGCTAATAAAGATAATCCCATTTTCCACTGAGCTACAGTTGGTTGTCTCTCTGCCAGATATAATTGTCACTAGATGATCACATACAGTGCAGTGGTAAGGATATAAAGCCACACTTTATAAATGCTTCTTCCTTTTGCTTTCATTTTCCCAGTATGTGTGCTATGTAGCAAAGCTATGGAAGTAGACCATGACATTTAGATTATTAAATTAGCTCTTCACTTTTTCTGGCTTATTTCATGAATTCTTAAATCTTAAATTATCACTCTGGTTTTCATTGATTCCTGATTTGTGGTAGTATCTTGACTTTTTCTGTTTAGAAGAGTAGAATTAAATGTCACTCTAAACAAATGCCTTGGTAGATAGGAGCTTTTGTTAGGCTTTTGAAGAAGAAAAGTATTTGTTACTGCCTCATTTCTACAATAATTTGTTTAATTTCATCTAGTCCATAGCCTTGTGGAAGGGTAGATCGCATGTATTTATGCTTCTTCAGAGATTTTTGCCTAATCTTTCACTGGATGCTGCAAAAGATGCAATTTTTATATTGTTAAGCATTTCTTTAAAGTTATTTTTGGCCTGATTTCTGCAAAAAGCCCATTACTGCTTGTTCTGATTCACTTCTAGGGAAGAAATTGTTTCCTTCTCCTCTCTGCTAGCCCCTAGAACATCTTAGATACTGTTTTTCCTTCAATTTGCCTTTCTTCAAAACAGATTTTGAGTTTTGAATCATTACTGGTAATGTAGGTTTGGTAGATCTTTCATTAAACTTGTTGCATTTGTTGAGCATCTGTCTAATTATTTGATCCTCTTTCTCAAGTTCAATGTATAAAATTGGGCTCAGAGCCTGTCATTTTTTTTTTTTTATTTTTATTATTATTTTTTAATTCCTTACAGTAAAATAAACACTATTGCAAATGAGTTGTCTTATATACCTTGTTCTTCAAAAACTTTTATCACTCAATTGAATTTATTGTCAGTAGGAACAATGCTTTGTCTTGAAATACATTTGTCTTTGTGCTACATAATTTTTCATCAGACATGTGGGTCAGTTTGGTCTGGTTTATACAGATCACACTCAAATACAAATAAATTAAGACGTCTATTTGCTTTAGATCATTATGATGGAGTAGAATAGACCTCTAGTTTCAGAACAGTCTCTTTATAGGAGTAGATAGTCTTGTGAGTGAACTTGAATAGCTGTAGATAATCTTTGTGAGTGAACTTGAGACGTGAGGAAACTTAGTAATTGCCAATCAGATTTCTAGAACTGCTAGCTCCAAAGAATGACCTTGATGCTCTGAGTGAGGGATGAGTATTTCTTAACAACTCAAATGCTCTTTTGTATGTGTGGCATCTGTAACACCAATGACTCTTGGTAGTATCTACTTTGTCAGTGGTATGACTGGTGCTGTAAATAGCATGAACATAATCAGAGAGATCTCATTTCTGAGAATACCTTATTTCCAAGCAGAAGAATGTCTGGACATGCTTTATTTTTCAATTCTGAAGTCCAGATATTTGAATGCAATTTATTTGCAATGAGGCAGCATAAAAATTAATAGCAATATGGTTTGAGTGCAGCTTATTGCTTTCCTAGCACCTGCATCCTTCATATAGCACACAAGAATCTAGTTTGGGGTTGTTTTTTCATTTTTCTACACTCTCTAGCAATGACTCATTTCCATATGTCAGAAATCCAACTGATTTTGTTCTTGAAATAAATTAACACAGCAGCTATCCTGAAAAATGAGCAACATTCTTGCTTCTTAAATGTTTTCTAGAATGCATCTACTCTGGGAGGATTCTTTTCTAAGTTTTTACATTTTTACTGAGTGACCTGGAAGCTTGTGTTGTCTGCAAGATTTCCATAGGAAAATATGAGCTGCTTATGATCCAAGCTGGACACAAAGCAGAACTGTCTAGAGTCCTTGTATCAGGCTCATTGCTGTGCCTGAGCTCAGTACGCCTGGAAAGCTTCTAAAGCGGAATTAGTTGGTTGTTGACTACTTTGCTCCCAGGAAGATTTCTGCAGCCATTGGCAAACATGTACCCTCTATTTACAGTTTATGCTGGCATAAGCACCAGTTGCTGACAGTGATGGGTGCTGCTGGACAGCACTGCTCTCTCTGCACAGAGATGAAGTGTATGTAAGCAGAGAAAAATTAGAACTTCACATGGGAGAAGGGTATGACTAAAGTGTAAAAATACTTCCACTAGGACAGCACAGATAAGATTGTGCTCAAGTCCAATATTTATGGGAAAATGCTCACTTAAAAAATTGCAATCTTCCTGTGGGTTGTTTTTGTCTAATTTTTTCATAAATTGTCACTCCTAGTATGCTAGAAGAATGAAGACTTAATGTAGGAGTTTCTATAAGCAGTTTGCTACCCACCTATCCTCTTTTTAATTAGTCAGTGAATAGAGTAATCAGTCCAATGCCAGTTCCAAGGCATGTCGTAACTCTCTGCAACTTCATTGCTACAGCTAGGTGACATTTTAGGAAGAAGGAAGGGCAAACAAAATGAAAACCTGAAGTTAAAATGATGCTACATTGACACTGTTATTTAAAACATGTCCTTGGTTTGTTGGGTTTTTTTGATACTGTCTTGCCATTTTCAAAGTATTTCGCTTCAGAAATGCTAAAACATTGCATGCAGAATGAAGCTTTTTGTTTTAAAATAGTGTTTTAAAACTCTTTCACTAAGTGAAACAAATGGAGAATATAGTAAGTACTTGTGCAGACAACTGAGGTGTTCCTGTCTATATTAAAATCGTAATTACATTCCTTTCTGAATTTTACCAGTTCTTTGCTGCATTTAAGGGATTAGGCTCACCACGTGAATCTTTGATCTCTCATACCATTTCTGCGCACACTTGCACTTTTCTGTAATCTTGTTCCCTTTTACAGTTTACTTTATGCCCTAATCATATAAATATTTTTGCTTTCTCTGCTTTCTTGTTTAGTTTAGTTTCTGTTGCATCACATTTCCCATCCTGCTTTATAGACCCTCTGTGTATTGGACATAGTTAAAAATATCCCTGTGAGCAATTAGTGCTGCATACCTTACATCTGAATACAGGGGGGAAAAAAAAGGAAATGAAGCACTTTGAGGCAATTATATGCAATGTAGTGCTCCTTACACAGATGATTTGACAAACTCTAGTGCTGCTGCAGTTTTTCAGTAGCATTCACTCATTTTTCATTCCCCTGTACTCAAGTACCTGGCCAAAAGCTGTATATTTGATAACAATTTTGTTTTAAGGCATGCCAAGAAATAAGAGGGCTTTTATTACTGAATGATTCATCAGTGCAGAAGTTGTTTTGGTCCTGCTGGAGTATTTTATGCAATGGAGAGATAATTGCCATTGTTGTAAAATATTTTCAGTGAGAACAGTTGACATAAAACATTGCACAGAAAGTGATCTCTCAGCTTTGTTGTTTGGTGAATCATAATGTGTTGTGTACTCTGACATTCTTCTTGCTTGAAAGAGCTCTGTGAAGATTAAAAAACATTAAATTTGTTCTCATTGTGCTTGTGAACACAACAGTGGCATTTCATATGTGAGTTTAAGAGATTCTGGGGGTTTTTTCTTTTCTCAGTTTAATTGATACTTTAGTGGACAGAGCAACATACATGAAATATATATCTGTATTTTTGTGACAAAATCTTTAGTCATTTAAAGCTGAAAAATGGTCACAGCTAAGTTCTTTCTCTTTCGGGGTGGCTAAATTCTTTCACATTTCAAAGCTGCGATCCTGGTGTTTTACTCAACAGAATGTATATGGGTTGGTGCATGGGAAATGTTGAAGACTGGGAAATGCAGCCCATTTTAATAGTAGCTTTTGCAGCTACCTCCATTCTCTACAACTATCATGAAGTTATGACTATTCCTTAGCATGTACAAGCCCAGAGAGAAGAATTCATACTTTTATAACATGGTGGCACATGATGAGGAACTCATCCCCTATAACCCTTTTCAGAAAAGTTTGTTGATGAAGAATTGAAGAATGGTAGGGGCAGCAGGTTTGAAGCTGTATGATCCAGTTCATTTGCAGTGGAGCCAATGGTCTGTATGATGACCATAATGTTCCTGTCCAAGCCATATCAAAGGTTTGGCAGGATGCATTTTGGAAACAGCTTCTATAATCTGTATGCTAGAATGCATGCCACCTTCTTCGTAGTGGGAATTTTTCTGCCTTTCATGTGCTACTGACCCTTTTTATAAAAGGAGCCACTCATAAATTAACTGGGTTTTTTTTCAAGGAATTAATATTAGTTTGAAATGAAGGACTGAGTGTGATTCTCTCATCCCAGACCCTTTGTAATCCAGTGCCAAAGTTTCTCTTGGTTGTAGTCTGGTGGTTTGCAGACATTTGACTTTTATATGGTTTCTTCATAAGTCTGTGACAAACTGCTTCATAAACAAACAAATAGTCTATCTGACTGCAAAGCATTTGGCACATTAAACTGTGTTTAGTAGGTCTAATTGACCCAAAAGTCAGAACCTGAAGGTTAATACAGTTCTCTAAAAACAAAGTATTATTCTGCTGTGATCTTGGCGTGTGACCCTTGGCTGTTGCATTTATTTTGTGGTAGTGGGTGAGAGCATTAGAAAATAGTTGAAGAACCCTCTCTTCTACTGCCTGAATTCTGCTTCAGAGCCCCAGCAATATAGGTATCCACAGCAGCATTCCCATAATTTCTATGTGGATATTAAAGCACTGCTTTCTTCTGTAAGAGCAAGGAAAATCAAAATAAGCTCCAGAGTTGCTTTTTGAATGTCTGATATATCCTTGAGTTTGCTGATTTAAATGTCTTTGTGAATGTCAGATGAACAGAAAAGTTTGAAATGAAAATGTACCTTCAGTTGCTAAATCATCCTCAGTGCAAAACAAACCAAAACAGGTAATTATCACAGCTAGGTATGTATGCACACACAGGTGCATTAATGCATGTGAACCTACAGTAAACTATCATTTCATTTTAGGTGTATGCTAAGAGTTCTGGATTCTTTTGGAACTGAGCCAGAGTTTAACCATGCCCATTATGCCCAGTCTAAAGGCCACAAGACACCATGGGGAAAGTGGAACCTTAATCCACAGCAGTTCTATACAATGTTCCGTAAGTATCCCTATGTTTATTAATAATTAGGAAATTTTAAAAAGGTATTCTGTCAGAGAGAAGAATTTTTATGTTATGAAAGACAAGTTCATGGTCTAATAAAATGCAGTTGCTAAATGAGCAGAGGTCCCAAGGGTCAATAAGTGTCTGTAGATTATGCAAAAGCTCCATCATGCTTCCATGCAGCAATATCAACTTAATATAAATAACAGTAGGGAATTTCATTCTCAGGGCACCTGTGGAAAGTGGTGATTGGCTTTTCCGTCAAGTGGATTTGCTATGTTAGATTTTCCTTGTTAGGTTTTCTGCCTTAAACTCAGCTATGGTATAAGAATTTTGAGGAACTAGATTGCAATTTTATAAACTGCACTTCTTGTACTTTGTAACACAAACTAAACTGGTTTTTCTTTCCTTGACAGCAAAGCAGCACGCAGTTGCGTTCAGGATTGATAAACTAGCACTCAGCAAAAATAAATTTTTGTCTCTACTTTTTTGAGAATTTCTCAAAATTTCTACCTAGCTTGTTTCCATGTTGTCAGCCTTCATCCTAAGGTGAACTGATCCACATTTATTTGCCAGCAGTGTACAAAGATACTGAAAACATGTAGTAGAATTCAGTGCTGCTGTAGATACTTGATTAAATATCTTCCAAACAAAACAAAATCTAGAAAAAACAGCAGACCAAAGAGTAAGAATTCCTTATAAACTGGGTCAGATTAATTTATCTCTATGATCTGCTCTAGCTCTGTTTTTTTTACTTTATGGCACTTCTAGAATCCAAGAGTCTCTTACATGTTGTAGTAATAGTTAAAGTTTGGTGTCTCTGCAAGGTTCACTGCTGCCAGCTTGCTTGAGGGTAAGTCATGATTAGGAAAGAGGGAAGTGTGTGCTGTTATATGTGGCAAGTCTGTAAAGAAACACTTGGAGGTCAGGTTGGTCACTACCAAAGTTTGGTAGTGGTACCAGTATGCTACTAAGGCCAGGGAATGCACTGTTTTCCCACATCAGACTTCATGGTCAAGCCTTCCAAACTTCTCTGATCCTCAGAGCAAACTTTATGAGCTACTCTTTGCTTGACATGCTTTTGATTTCACTTGCCCTGTGAAATTCTCGAGAAACGTATTTTTCTGTCAACTTTGCTGTGCAAGTTTTTTCCAGAGAAATATAAATGAAGGTTGTTCAAAAGATGAAAAGCTGCATTCACTGTTGTCTTGTAGCAAGTTAACAAAACATGTGGTGGGGAAAAGTGACTTGGAAGGGGTTACAGAGTTACCGTGTGGACATGAGCAAGCATTATTTACCAATATTTATTGGTTTGTGTCCTAAATGGAAAAGGAGATGAAAGCTCTATCATGTTGTGTTTAAATAGTTTGGTTATTGGGAAATTTGTGTGTGAGGTCCTGTTCCAAGGGTGATGATACACTTGAGGAGAATAATTGCATTAATACTTGTGGTACAGCTCTGTGCTGTGAATACACACAGCACAGGTGTGTGCATTCAATCCCACACCATGACATGGAGGAGAAAGTAAATGTTCTCTTGTGGCAGTATAGACTGCTGTGACAGCCTCTTGTTCAGAGGAAATCACTTCAGAATGAATTTTTAGAAGATGTTAACTGTGTAGGAATTTCAATAAATAACCATTTCCAATTTTCACTGCTGGAAACAACTGCAGGTTTGCCTTTGCAGCAAAAGCAGCAAATAGATTGCAGGCAAAGTCGTTTTTAACTGAGTGATTCCAATGCTGTATCGTATTCGAGGATTTTCCCTTGGTTTTTTTGTACTAAGTGCAGAAAAGTCAGTGTGTTTTGTGCTGTTTAAAGTTCAGTTTTGTTTTGTTTCCTCTACTGCAGAGAGAGCACCATTCTTTATGGGGTTGTGATTAAAAGGGCATCTTACGCATCAGTAAAGATTTTAGGACAGACTGGAACCCTGGACAGCTTCCCAAGCTCCCCAGACTCTATTATGTTTTGAGAACTCTGATCATAAGGGCAGAAAATTATTCCTGAGCAACGAGCAAGCCATATTCAAACCAGTGGCATATTACCAAGTGCTTGACTGTTCTCTGTGTGTTCCAGAAGCATGAGGGTCTTTTTTCAACTTTTTAAATTTAAATTCTTTTATGCAGAAAACCGACACTGGTACTTTTAAAGCTGCGTGATCTTGCTTAAAAACCTCTCTGAGTGCTTCCTGTCAGTGACGTTTGAGGCACTGAATTCCACCCGTTTTACGTGCGAACTTCATTAAAGGTTTGGTTTTCTTTTGAGTGTAGGGCCCTGCCTCTCCTTTGAATGCAGTCCTGAATCCAAAAATGTGAAAGGGTGGAAAAGTGCCCCTTTTCAGGCATATGTGCAGTGTGCTGTTTGCTGTGCTAAATTCTAAAAAGTCCTTGGGTCTTAGTGCCTGGCTATTGCTGAGACATTTTTTGTGGAAAAAGGGCAATTGTCATTTGAAAGACTAAACTTAGCAGCAGGGGGAAGTGTATGCTGTGTAGGGTTTCTCTGTTCTGCTGCAATATTCAGTTGGCTGATTGTCAGAAATCAAAAAGAAAAACCTCAGAATTGCAATTGTATTTTTTTTATAACTCACTATAGGTTTAGCATTGCATGCGTCCTAAGTGCCTGGAGTGTTCCCTGCGGTTAATTTTTTGTTTGGGGTCTTTTTAACTCTACAAAAATGTGCTTAGTAAAAATATATCAACTTGAGTGCCAGAATTCAAAAGGGAGGCTTACAGACAAGAATCTAGTGTTTATTGCAGCCTATTTCTATGTAAAATTGTGAGGCTGAGACACTTCTTAGACAGAGGCAGAAAAATCCCACATGTTGGATGAATTTTTATGTAGTAGCGATGGATTTTTCACCTGACACCTCAAATGTTGGAGTCCATCCCTGGAATTAAACACCCTGTCTAGAAAAAGCTCAAAACCACAAAACCCTCATTGTTTTTATAGGTGGGGAACAGTGGCTACCATTGCTGGATGTCACTCTTGGAAATAGACCAATAGAGGCTAAAAATAATACAGGAAACTAAGAGTACATTGAATATCCTCTGGATGCACTGGATTAACAATAATTTTGCTAACTTCAGTTGTCACCTTTCAGTGTTTTATGATAGATATATCTGAGTGAATTAGGCAGTGAAATTTGTATTCTGATCTGTGCAGCATGACTTTGTTAAGCTGGTAATTAGTATAGAAAGATAATATGCAGGGAGCTGGATGATTGGTATTAGCTCTCCTGATATAGGAGGTGAACCCAAGAAATTCACTGACGTTTATTTATGACACTGAGCAGCACACAGCTTTGTTAACAAGCATAAATCCAGGTATTTGTAAAAAAAAAAAAACTGGTGGTAATGCATCTCTGAGATTGTCAAGCTGGATTTCTTGTGGTTCTCTTATCTCCAATAACAAAGTAGCACACAAAAAATCATTATCTTGGCCTTGGTCCAGCTGCAGAATTTTTCTTGTTGGAAAAGAGCCAGAAGATAACTGCTTACTTCAATAGACATTTGCAGCAGGACTTAGCAAGGTCTGTTCTCAGTAATAAAGCAAGCAAATGTGTCTCTCGGTATGAACATGAAGAAAGTGATCTGCTGGATAATACGTTTCTTATACCTGCTTTTCTGACACTGACACTTTTGTAGAGTGAACTGATAGTTTAAATGGTTTTGAATACTCTTTGTTTCTTACAGCTCACACACCAGACAACAGCTTCCTTGGGTTTGTGGTGGAGCAGCATCTGAATTCCAGTGACATCAAACACATTAATGACATCAAAAGGCAGAACCAATCTCTCGTTTATGGCAAAGTAGATAATTTCTGGAAGGTGAGGGGTTTTTATAATCATACTTGAGCAAATTTATTTTGATCAATATGATAAAGCATGGCTCTAAATCGAACAGTACCCCTTCTCACTAGACCTATTAAGGTGGGGTTTTTTTGTGAAAATAAGTAGTTAAATAATTAAACTGAACATTTTTAAGTCTTTCTGATTAAGCTTCTTTCTGGATTGATGTGCTTTTCTCTTTATGTGGATCTTTATGACAGAATGAGAAACGTTTATAGTCCTAGTATCATCATGTGTTGTGAAATATGTCCTGAAAATGCAGAACCTGCTAAAAGTGATGGGAAATTGAAGGTGTCAGAGTCTTTGTAAACTTTAATCAGTCATAGGCAAGTGTCTTTCAATTGTTTTCTTATATCTGCCATCCAAAATGTGCTGTATTTTGAACTGGAAAACATGTTTTACTAAAGACTGTAAAAGTATTCGGTCTCATTTTGTCTCCCTGTAATGTTATCAGAGCTTTGGTCCTGAACTGTTGCAATTACTGCATTATCTCCCATCTGCAGAAGAGAATGCAGAACAGACAACATGGAGGTTTCGCCATATTTTCACCAAGCTGAAATGTATTGTTTTGTCACAGTGGTCTCTGGTTTTTGTCCACTGCTCTTTTCTGGAGCAGCTTCATCTTGCCTGCTGCAACTGGAAGTTTTCAAAGAAAAGCATTTACTTACTAATAACATAATTCCTTCTGTTCTTATTCTGTGTGTCCATGTACTCTGTATGCCTCTGCCTCCCCGTCTAAAAGCTTGTCAACAACTGATCAACACATGTTGTGCCATACTGCTGTGGCACACAGCTGCTTGCTCATTCCACCCTCGCAGGATGGGGTAAAGAATCAGAAGACTAAAAGTGAGGAAACTAGTGGATTGGGATAACAGTTTGCTTCTGTGCACAGCTTTTGCTTTATCTATTAAAGTGAAACAAGGAATTCATTCACCATTTCCCATCAGTGGGCAGGTATTCAGGCATCTCCAAGATGTAACGATGTCTTGGGAGGAAAAATACTGCATCTCTGAAAATCCCCCTTCAGTCTTCTTCCCAAGCTTAATATGCTGGGCATGGTATCATGGTCTGAGAGATCCCTCTGATCAGTTGAGGTCAGCTATCTCAGCTGTGTCCCCTCCCAACCCCTTTCGCACCCCTAGCCTACTTGCTGCTGGCATGGGGTGAAGAGCAGAAAAGGGCTGGACTCTGTGTAAGTCCTGATTGGTAGTAATGGAAACATCCCTGCGTTATCAACACTCTTCCAGCACAAATCCAAAACACAGCCCCATACCAGCTACTGTGAAGAAAACTAAGTAGCCCAGCCAAGCCCAGCACATACATAGGACCAAACAGTATGACAGTGAGAGCACCCATGTCTCACTTCTCTTTCTCTTTCTATTCATCAGCATGACAACATTGCTCTTGCAGTTTTCTGAACCACAGAAGCAACATTTAGTCCGATGACTGCGATTACACAGAATAAGTTCTTGAAAACTAATAACTGCAACTAAATAACTGCAACTAAATGGCCCATCTGTGAGATGAAAGTAAAACTTGAGAGAATGGGACAATGTTGCCACTAGTAACAAAAAGATAGAATAGCTTCTTGGCTATTGTGCTGAGAAAAAACCATGTCTATTAGCTGAGCCTGTTCAATCGTTGTCTCCCAGTTTAACGTTTGGGCTTATTGCAGTAAGCCATGTAATCTGTGTCTTAAAAGGAAATTTTGCCTTCCATCCTAGTAAATAGTGTGACAGCTATTCTGTTTGGCTTATGATATAGAATGATTTAGTGTGTCCCTTCTGCAATCTGGTGCCTGCAGAATGCTGGAGCAGAGCTGGAATCCTTTTGTTCGAGTCTTTTCTACCTGAGGGTCTTGTGTTTGAGTTCCTGATCTCATTGTCACGAACAGTTGCATGTAATAATCGTCTCTACTTCCTGACCTATTTGTAGTGCGTATCAGCACAACAACTTGTTGAATGCTAGTTAGATTTAAGAAACGAGATAGTTGCTTAGTCACTGGGGTTATTTTCACTGACATATCTTTCTTGGTTTATTCAGTCTGCATGAATTCTGAAATATGTATTAATAGCTTATATGCCCAGAGGGGACATGAGTGATTGCACACTCTGACATCCTGCTTGACACAGAGGGTATTTTTGCAGGCTGATAAAGACAAAACCATGGCTTTTTGGAAAAGAACATCCAACCTTGATTTTTAAATAAGCTCAGCTGTTTCTTATGGTAGAATTCTTCAATAATTGCTTTTCCCTTAAGACTTTGCGTTATTTCTGGTACAGATTTCCAAATGGTAATTTTCCAGTGTTAGTAGCAGTTACAACCTTTGTCTGTTGGACTGATGATGCTTCTGTTCTGTTTCCCTGTACGAATGTATAGGTTGAGGTCAAAGTAACTTACAGTCATCTCCTGAGAAGCCTGTATATGATGAAGCAGTGAGAGCTTTGTGTTTTCTAATCCTTAAGTGTTCTCACATGTTTGTTTTCTATGAACCTTTTCACAGTTATTCGCATGTCTTTTGACTTGTGAATGCTAGCAAAGGGCACGTGGGCTGTACCAGCACCAGATCAGAAAGAAACAGTATGGGCATTGTTAGGTTTGTCCCCTTCTCACCAGTAGAAACTCGTGCCTAGACAACTTCTCAGCTAAGACCCTTGTCTTACTTGGAACTGCTTCTCAAGTCACTACTCCATTTCTGTCAGTATTTTGTGTCTTGTTTGTTCCAAGGTCTGTGACTTAATACCTGGCCATACTACTAAACTGCTTTCTGTGTGCCTGTGACATCCAGCACATTAAAGCAGTAACTTGGAGATTGTAACTGCGGTCATGCCCATGTGCACCAGCACATAAAGAGCAATCACCACACATAAGCTTTGAATAAGTGGCAGTGTGGGATGTCTTATCTAGACTGATAAAATCCAATTCTGGTGTTCAGCAGTAAGCCTGAACTAATCTCATGTCTGTGTAATTTGCTTATTTCATGTTTCCTTCATTTTCCCCCTTCAGTGCTCCTTTCCTCTCCACCACGGCTTGTACAGAACCGAACTAATCTATCTGTCCTGCCTTTTCTCTTCATATTGAACACAGCCAATTAACAAAGTATAATCTCCACAGAATACACTATCACATGGTCAGTCATTAGAGAACTATACTGTGGAGGGGAAAGCGTGCCAATCGTAAAACTGAGGTGCTTTTGAGGAGTAGCAGTTGCAAATAAATTGTTCAATTTTAAAACAAGCAGGTCAAGCTGAACCTGAGCATGCACTGGACCATTATTCACTGGGGGTAGGACGGGACTAGCCCTCTGCCATCATGGTTTTATGTAGTTGTGACCATGTGTTCTGCTCTGCAGCCAGCCAGCCCTGTGAAAAAAAAAAAAAAACAAACCAGAAACAAAAACATTCATTTGGTGTTTGCTGTAAAGTCCTGTATTCCCAGCTCTGCCACATGACTGGGCAGAGTTTGTGAGGCCAGCTCAGGCCACATGCTCGAACTGTGTACACTGACCAGGTTGTAGCCAGAGTGTTAAGAATTGCTGACAGGCAATGTTCTGTCTTCGCACATCATTCAGTGGGGCAAATCTCTGGTGTAAACATGGCAAGTAACACTGAGAGTAACACAGTGATGACTTCTGTCACGTCTGCTGAATACGGGGAAAATGTCGACCCATGAACCAGTGATGTTCACCCCATATTACAGTGTATTCATCCCATATACACTCTGGGTGTGTGTTGATGATGATCAGGAAGGATATAAACAGAGACTTAAGAGGCATCTTGTTCGCTTACTTCTGGTAAAGAAATCAGTCATAAGTGGGTCGAGGAATACAAACAGGAGGCTTTAAAGACTTTTCCCACTTTTCTAAAGGTTATCATAGAGCTAAGCTATCAAGGACAACTTTTGCCAAGTTTTGGATGTGTTTGTTGTCATCAAAGGTTAGGGGTTCTGTCTGGGATTTCTGGCAGTACTGGAGGGTAAACAAAGCCCTACCACTGCCTGAAGTGAAGAGAAGGAATGAATAAAATGTAAGTGAAACACATAGTGCTCTTCATTATCAAAATCGGATTTAATTACAGAACATTTCATTTAAAAGGGACTGTTTGAAGCCTTTCATTGCATTTAAGCTCCTGTTTTAGTCTGAGTCCTTTCTTTGTTCTTCTTTCTACAGCTTCCTGTCATACTATTCCAGTACTTCTACCTTTAATGCTAAAAGGAAAAAAAGTCAAGATTCATTTCACAAACTATTGCTGTTTCTTTTTATGTGGGGTGCTAAGAGAGAAGTGGGGTGAGAGAAGTCAAATTTTATTTGTATCGGAATGTAGCCATCAGTGCATAGCATGCAATTGTGTGATGATAGCTTTAGCAGAGTTTGCAGTTGTGTTAGAGTTGTCTTAAAAGCATTTCTATATTTAAAGGCAGAACAATATGTTTGTTACAAGTGTCACTTAATAAGATGAATTCTTCTTCAGTGTATACTGTCAGCACAACAACTTCTGAAGAATCCGAGATGGGAAATGGTTACATTTAGCTGGTTCTTAATGGGAAGGGAACCGAGGCAGTTCTGACTAACATCCCCCCTTTTAGCTCCGTATGACGTATGTAATTTCCCCGTTGTGTGCCCTCGTGCACAAAGTGGGAGGGGAAAAAAATGAGAAGTCAAGAGAGGAAAAATTACACTTCTAGGAATAACTATTCACAGTTGTTATGTGCAGAAATCAGTGTCTCACTGCTGGCAGCATTGCCTTTTCCCTTCCTTCTGATTGGTTTCATGCTTCATATTTAGTAACGCATTTTGGCTGAACATTTAATTTAATTTTTTTAAGCTACAAGAAACGTAAGGGAGGAAAGATCTTTTTCACCTTTTCTCTCCTATGTGGTTAGTGCACTCACAAAGTCGTCTCATGGTATTTTTATTTTGTCTTCCAAATTTTCAGCAGCACTGTGGGCTTATCTATCCATCAAAACTTACCCTACTGGCTGTCACCAGGTACCAGGAGCCCTGTCCTGCTTTTTGCCACATAACAAAGTGAAATGAGCCAGACATTTTAGTTTATCAGCATTTCTGAAATGCACCATTTGCTTCTGAAAGAAGTATGGATCAAACGACCAAGTAAATCAAAGCAAATTAACAGCTGTAGGTGCAGTAAAGGGCTATGCGTTCATGTACACTTGAAGGCTTATTCTTGTGCATTTACTGTGAAAATCAGAATTGCATTCATTATGAAAAAAGCAATTATTATTATTTGTGTTTCAGCCAGGTCAGTGATCAGCTCCTCTTTTTGCAAAACTCCCCAGCTGCAAAAGAAATTAGCAAGGTCTTACAGTACCAATTAACACAATCATGTACTAGGATTTAATTATCACAAAACCAATACAACTTTTCCTATGGTCTTGCTTTCTGTTTTCTTCTGCATGCCTGCACATTTTTGCTTCAGCACCTACAGTGTACAAGTATGTTGCATTGTTAGTTCTGGAAATTTCCATTCTAAAGGCAGGAAATTACTGGTTAGGCAGTGTTGCACATTTTGTGATGATGAAACTGCCAAATCTTTCAAAAACCTCAGGCTACAAAAAAAAAAATAGAGGAGAAAAATTCATGTATGAGGAACTGGAAGAAATTATGAAATAAAGATGAGGATAGGGAACTGAGCAAGCAGAATTCTCGGCAAATCTTGAAGAACCTCAAGTATTTACTGAGGTGTTTTATTTATTCTTTGTGCAAAGATTATATATTCTATGATTATGTACAATTAAATTATATATATGTGTGTGCAAATGTGTATATTGTGCAGATATCTGTGGTAGGTGCCTAACAAGTCATAAATAGAATTTCAGTGAAGAGCAGAAGTTTGGCAAAGTTACCTAATACTTCCTTTGCATAATCTCTATCTTTACAGCTTTTTCAGCTGAGGATGTTTTCTGTATCTGTCTCTTGATAACTGACTGTTGATGCTTTTGGGATCTCAGTAAGAGCTGACTTTAAAGCACTTGTCTGATCATAAACCTATGGAAACATGTATGCTTCCACAACATTCTGCGTCCTGGAGACCCTCACATTTCTGACCTGTGGCAGGAGGAAATGTAAAACTTTTGGATTTCTCTAAACTGCCTCCTCCTATAGAGCTTTATTTGGCTTCTTTTGTCTCAGGATGTTATGAATAGTTATTCACTATCCATGTCCTTTCAGCCAAATGTGGTTTTGCAACCCTCTCTTATAATCTGCCAGGTTGTCTTTTCCAAGCTGAAGAATCATTAATGAAGTCATTATAGATATCCTTATGTAACAATGGAAATCTTTTCATAGCTTGGATCCTTCTTACCTTTCTCAGAACCACATCCAGTGTTGCTGGCTTCCCTTTGAGAAAAGGGACCAAAACTCAGCAATGTTTGAGGAGGGATAAAATTGTGGGGTTTTAGAACAATTCAGTGATATTCTCTCTATTTCTCTGTACTTTTCCAAATAATTCCCATCATGTACTTGTTTGGTGGATAGACTGACTGCTACTGAATTTTGGCCTGATGTTTTTCATGGTCCATAGTCATATGTTATTGTAGTAGAGTCTTCATTCTTGAGTGATGCTGGTAGTTGCAGTTTGAAAATTACCAGAATTTTCAGATGTATAGATTTGTGCTTTTATGAAGAAAAAAAGTTGTGTTGCTTTAAGAGGACCCCCCCAAGTGACCTGTCCTGGGGGAGGTGACACTATAGAATTGTGGTAGGCACCTGCCCTTGAGGGAGGGCTAGGTGAGAAGGTAAAAGGGACAAGTGATCTTCCCCCTGCCTTTTTTTGGTGAGGGCTCCTAGCCCAGAATGGGGCTGCTGCCCTGTGCTAACCCCCCACACAGACACTTCCAGGCTGGTGGGGGGGGAAGACGGGCCTGCGGCAGCCCGGCCCAGACGCCAGCCGCGGCCTGGACACTGATAACCTTGGACTGACAAACTTGTAGTAAAGCAGAGCTGTTAATTACCAGCATCTACTTCATGAAGAAAACTAACAGCAGAGTTTTGTCCTTAGTATGTAATGCTTCCACCACGTATTCCTGTAGCATTTATACTTGTATTTTTCACCTAGCAAACTTAAAATGCCAACCCTTCTTCTTGTCAAAATTGTCCCAGGAAAGTCTTTATCAGGCAATTGTAATTTGATTTCTTTGATGAGAAAGGTCTTATCTTGATGCTTTTAAAAGTAGGTGGAAATAATTGATGAACAGTAATAACAGTTCTTCAGTCAGTGATCAACAAAAAGTACTTTCCTGAGTGGCATGTTTATTTCAGCTGCTGAAAAGTTGTTGCAGAAAAGGTTTGTATGACTGTTACTCACCCGTTACACCACCATATGATTCTAAGGAGAAATAATTCATAGTTTTTTGCTCATGCGGTTTTGATTTGCAGTGTGGGCAGCAGACATGGGTGAATAGCACAGTCCAGTGCAAATTCAGCAGGGAGCGTTGATTTAGTGTTATGAGCCAGCAGCCCGTGATCTTTGCCCTTCAAATTCATCAGATGATCTGTGTATCTGTGTGTGTGTATTTTGGAGAAAGTAAAAATCTGGTGTTTACTGTCAAATTACTGAAGATCAAAGAATATTTATATCGGCACTAAGCAAACAATTTCAGGAAGTGCATTAATAGTTGAAAGACTGTTGGTATTTTGTTTAAAAATCACATTCTTGATTTATTTACTTGTACCTTTTCTTTTTATTAATGCCATATTTACACTCCCACATTTTATAATTCAGTGTTTTTAACGTTTAGAATTGAATTAGGTGTCAAGATTATTCTTGTAAAATGGCTTATAGACATTTATGATCCAAAGTAACACTTTTCTACAAGGAATGTTGAAATCCAGAACTGCTTAAATGCAAAAGGAGGCAAATGTTAGCAAGATTGGTGTAAGGTATAAAGTGCTAATGGTATTTTTATGGAGCTTTATAGATTATTATAAAAGCAGTTGCTTTTGACTCAAGGTGGATAAGGGAATAAAGCAGTGATTGTTCTGTGGGTTGTGTTCTCTGAGGTTTTGGCTGAGCTTTTTCTGTTTTGTTTTGTTTCCCTCAGAAAGAAAGATTTTTAGAATACTTAAAAACAATTGGTTTACGTACAGGGAACAAAGGGAAGATGCTGTTCTTGGTTCCAGTTCTTCACAAATTTAGTTTGATTAGAAGTACAAGGTTGACCCTTTTGGGAAGACAGGTTTTTCTCAGCTTTTGTGTGCTGTTTTTTCATGGTTTTACTGTCATGGTTTGAAAGCTAATTGATAAAATTTATCCAGGTCGATCCCTTTACTTATGCCTATCTATCTAGAAGGTTTCTTTTGTGAGTAAAAGTAATTTCTATAGATTCTATAGCATAGTCTGTAGTTTGTACTGTCTTGTGGAAGTGGAAATCCAGCACAACAATGTAATGTCCATTGTTTTTTCTAAGCTTTAGAAATGGAAGAATTGATGGTTTTGGGATTACTGTATGCTTTATATGTGGTTTCAGACTCTGAAACAGTAATCAATCATGCCTCAGTAATGTTCACAATCAAGGTTATGGGTAGTTAATTTAATGCTGTGGGGTTTAGTAATCAATTGATGGTATTTGTGTAGAGGATAGCACATGGATATAGTAGAACAGCACATTGTGTATCATGTAAGTAATGAACTTCCCAGATGTTTCTCACAATCCCGCTAGGTAATTTACTGTAAATACATGTAAACAGGAGACTTGTGAAAACGTATTCCCTTTGGTCCATTTTACATTTGTCTTTGAACATGAGCTAATAAAGATAATAGTGGCTGCAAGGCCAGTTCAGATCAAAAATTTATGTAGTCCAGTATTCTGACACCAAAAAGCTAAATGATGTATAAGGAGGAATCCAGAGTCAGGCTTGTTTCACAGCCACCACAGACCGCTGTGTGTTCATGGAGTTCTTGGGACAGAAGTTGTGTGTCTGTATTCAATAATAATTCATGGATTTTTCTTCTCCAATTGCTGTTTGAACCTATATAGGATCTTCAACAGTCCTACAGGCAAAAATATAAGAAAATAATAATGGAACATTGCTTTCAGAGTAATTAAAATTTGAAGTAATAGGAAATAAACAAATGGAGCAAGCTTTTCATTTTTAAACTCATTCGTGTTAATTAACAACAACAGCAGCCGCATCAAACAAGCAAGTCCATTTGTCTCTCTTTGTTGGCTGTGTTCTGTAACCAGAACCTGTCTGAGTGATGCAGCCTTGGCATAGCTACCAGAGCAGGGCGATCTAATAACAAGAGAGGCAACCCACTTCATCACAAACCCTAGCACCAGTAGAGCGAGTTAGAGCTGGAAGCCAGTGACACGAAATACTATATATATTCAAATATATACTGACTATTAATTTAGTAAGAAAGGTTGAAGAGGTGATAGTGCTCATTCACCTGGGCCCCATATCTTTTTGCTTCTCCAAGCTTTGCACAGCCGGGGTGTTCACCAGGCTACTTGCCCTTGGAAAGAACTTCATTTAAATTGTTGGCCAGCTTTCGCTCAGAGCTGCAGAGGAGCAGTATTTAGAATTTGCATGACAAAAATAGTGAGTGAAAGTAAAAATCTTAAAAACACTCTTGCTGACAGAAAGTACGGGAACTTGCTGCCTGATTTTAGAGCTATTACTAAGATTATGTGCAAATATTGAAGGGACGTCTCTATGATCTGTGCTGCATGCTGGCTGTAAATACTGTCTACAGCTAATTGCTTTTGGAATGCTAGTCTTTAAAAGTTGAAAAACATATGGCATTGAAAACTAAAGTAATTCTTGTTTGCAAACTAGGATGTTGTACTATTTTTTTAATTTATTTTTTAAATGCAGCACTAAAGCTCTTCTTTGGGTCTTTTCCAAAATGCCTTTAAAACTTCTGGTAAGTGGAATATCTATAAGTACCTCGTGGGACTCAGAATAGCTATTTAGATAAATACGTGAATTCTATTATTCAGTTGGCAAGAGTGCATCTCACTAAGATGCAATTCACCCTTTTCTTCACGGAGAAGATAAATAGTAACTAATTATTTTGCATCTCTCACAAAAACAGTAAAAACCTGGTATTTTCTTGTGAGTTTTTTAGTAGTTTCAGACCATGTATTATTTAGGCATGCTGAGATTACAGCTGCTTGGGGTTTGCCCAATTAGAAATTAATAGGACCTTGGTGTTGATGTATTTGTACCTATATGATTAATTAAAATGCTGCAGTTTTCTTTCAATCTAGTAGAAAACCAAAATGTAATGAAATATCAAATATTATTAAAGCTATATAAAAATGAGTGAACTGCTCTTTTTGGCATTTGTGGTATAGGAGATAAAAGAACCCAGCTCTGATTGAACACTGCTGCTTGAAACATGTGAAGATTGAGAATATTTTATTATTCCTATTTCAGGATAAGAAGGCTTATCTGGACATCATCCACACCTATATGGAAGTCCATGGAACTGTTCATGGGACCAGCACCATGTATATTCCTGGCTATGTAAAAAACCACGGCATACTCAGTGGGCGGGATCTGCAGTTTCTACTGAGAGAAACAAAAGTAAGTTTGTTAGGAGGGAATATTGGGAAAAATAGCTCCAGATAGACAGTATCTCCAGTGCATGCATTCCACCTCCTATGAATGTGTTCTGAAT
Source organism: Phoeniculus purpureus (assembly GCA_028565055.1). Taxonomy (NCBI): domain Eukaryota; kingdom Metazoa; phylum Chordata; class Aves; order Bucerotiformes; family Phoeniculidae; genus Phoeniculus; species Phoeniculus purpureus. Next base: position 26,473 of record JAOXOE010035964.1, on the reverse strand, counting down.
GTAAAAGCATTGGAAAAATAAGTAATCGAATATAAAGCAGCTTAAGCTGTTTGCTGTGTGCTAAGAATACGTTTTTGATCCTGTCTATGTTTTGCAGAGTGACAGCTGTTATTAGGGAATGGAGATGACAACCTAGTCACAGACACATTTAACAACCAGCTTGAGAAACACTGATAAATGCATTTGTTGTTTTCTTAGATGTGGTATTCAGCTCAAGGAGAATATCAGCTGAGAATGTGTTTTGGTTTACACCCCTGATGTGGTGGTTAGGCTTTGACAGCTGGACAGTAGGCATGCTTGCTCTGCCCTACCAATGACTTCAACCTAGAGCGACCCTACTCTCTGGGGGAGAAAAGATGAAAAGCAAGTGCTTCATTTGCCATTCAGTTCCTTCCTCTCCTTCAGTTGTGCAGAGAAAGTCTGCTTTTGTGGTACGCTTTGCCGGTGGCCCCATAGTCAAGGGAACTCAAGATAAGGGACAGCATATACATTGAAATAAGTGGACTTTTGTCCCCACAGTGAGAATGCTTTGTGAGGTTGTCTGTGCCATTCCCGTAATCTTCACTTGACAATGTTAAAGCACTTTAGTAGATTTTATTTAAATAGGATATTTAACTTTCACTTGGTGTAAGAAGTGGTTTGTGTGTTTAAAATTAGCAAAATGGGTGGAACTGTACCACTTACTCCCTGTTGTTGATAGTTTCTAGCTGTGCACTTCTGCAGAGGAATCTATTTTAGAAAAGCAAAGAAAAAAGCAGCCACTTCCCAGTCTTCCCACACGGCTGCAGAGATCTCCTTTTTGAATTATTTGGGAAAATGATGGTAATTTGACATCTCTGTGTGACAGCTGTTGGCAAATTATGACTTTTTAAAGGCAACCACTGTGTCTATGCACTGTATGCATAATGTTGCACACTGAAATGTCAACATTTACTTTCATCATGGATAACATTGAGATTACACAGCTTTTGCCTGTGTGGAGTATGAGATCACAGTGTTAATCATAGTACTAATGTAGGAAGAATATTGACATTGTAATAACCCCAAGCACAAACAGGGACTTCCTTCTGAAATAAAAAATGTGTGGTATTCACCAGAACAGTAAAATAAGCTATCAGAGTTCCTACAGAATTGCAAAGACCTTAAAATTTGCAAATTACAGTTTATAGTAATAGTTATGCCTGACTAAGTCTGCCTGTGATTCTTTATTAGCCATTTTACATGTATGGCACTAGAAAGCTTGATTTTCAGCATTAAGCAGACAGTCATCTAGTTGTTATTGGCTAGATTTGCTGTGCTCTAGGTTTCAGTGTGAATACACACTCAATTTAGGACAAATTCAAGTTGATGAGTACATACATACCAAGCAGCTGAGCACAATGCAGTTCTATGGATTTTTGGAGAGCAGGAGTAGCCAGACTAGCGTCACTCAGTTTTTGACTAGTAATTGCAGTATCAGATGAAAGACACTATCTTATCATTGTGAAGTACTTAAGTGGGATCAGCCAGACGCTTAATTTTTAACAGACTGTATTTTTGTGAAATGTATGACTCCGTGCTGTAGTGTTTACATAATCCTACAAGCATTTCAGAGCATTTATTTTCTATATTGCTGTGCATTGGATTTTTTTTCTTCCTAACATTGGGGGAAATCCCTTGAGAATTTTCTGCATTTCTTAGTAGATGCCACTAACAAGCACGAGTGTGTTTCAGAACTCTGTATCAGGAAGCCATTGTTTTTATCACATTTTTTTGATGCAACCTTTCTTAATAATTTGTTTATTATTAAGTCTGCCAGTAGTATTTTGATATGGCTTTTCTGAACCTTTGTAAGCAGATTTGCAAATGACAAAAGCTCTTTTCCTTTGAAGAAAATTATTTATTTATGATGCAGCCAGCCTAGCAAAACTTCAACCTGATGATAAGCAGTTAAGGGTCCATCTGCTTCTCCTAATACTTCCTCTTGTCAGGCAGATGGGAGCACAACGCATTTCTGATGTTGCAGTGAAATGAAAGACAGCTTACTGCGTCATGAATTTCAGTAATTATGCCTAATACTGTTCCAATATATCTAATATAAGAGCAGCATCCTGAGATTGAAAGTGGAAAGTGAGATTTGCCATCTAATTTGTTTGGATGTCTTCAAGTAGAGATGGATTTCTGGGTTGGTTTTTGCAGTGGTGTTTTTTCCTAGCTGATGCTTTGTATCTCACAGGGATGCTGGCTGTTCTGCCTTAACATATGGTGGCCTCTCAGTGTTGATCAACAGATATACTTGCTCTAAGTCATTTTTTTGCCTGCACATTCACAGTTTCAGATTTTTATATCCTTTAAGAGTCAATACTTTAATGTAGCTTAGTACAAAACCTCACCTGACTCTACTGGTGAACGACCATCTGCTGCCTGTGTGGGTCAATTGTGTTTGTATCAAATGCATCACGGACTGAATTGCTAAAATAAGTGCAGGTTTTCCACAAAACTCAGTCTGATTTGAATGGGATCTTTGTGCCCTGGGGCACCTCGTGTATGTGTACACATGCATCCAGTGATGTTCAAGGACACTTTTTAGTCATAATCACTTTAATCGCTAGGCAACACGGCCAGAGCCCCATAATGAATTTAGTTATGGGGTTTTGTCACTAGACAATTGTTGTACTGAGAGTATGTGAATAATCAGAGCCGTAGCTCCAGGATGGCGACATCTGCAGCTACAATGCTTGCCTCAGCCATCTAGGCCTGCTGCTTGCTGTCTCCAAGCAACAAACTTTGGCCTTTAAGCTTCCAAGAACTTTAAGGTTTTCCTTTTTATAAACATTGTCTTTCATTGTTTGTGATTTCAACATTGTGGTAACGGTTATAGTTAGGTCATCTGACAAATGAGCTATTTTCAAGTTACAGCTAAATAATAGTTTAACCAGTCCCACTCTTGAGGATACTCAGAAGCGTCAGTTTAAGTTGCACTGCTTCATTTTGCCCTTATACAGCAAAACACTGATAGGATGGCTCAGTCACCATGTTCTTCCTTTGCACTCCCAAAATGTGCTGGGTCTCTGCAGCAGTGGGTGTAGGACACGGTTACTCTTGGCAGCCGTTTCATTCTGGTCTGTATTCTAAAGCAGCGCATGGCAGAGTGTGTTTTCTGAGCAGAAGGGGGCTGTTTGAGATGCATCATGGCTAGTTCAGCTGTGTAGTGCATGACAAAAACGAGACATATCAACAGTTCCTAATGAGAAGATGTAAAGCCATTCATCACGTCAGAGGAAAATAGGGTAGGCGAGCTGGCAGCCTTCCTGCCAACTTAGCATGGCTTCTTGCCAAGTGAGCAGCTGGAGGAGTTGGACCAGACTCTCTTGGAAGAACCAGCACTGAATCCTTGAGATATACTCTTGCTTTTGAGAAAGTTTCAGATGGACCTTTTTCCTTTGAGTCACTATGAATTTTTGAGGCAACTCAAGTTCTTTTAGAAAGTGGAATTTATAATTTCAGAATAGTGATTAATGAAAGCAGAGAAAACACTTCGTTTGGAACAGTTGGGGAAAATTCCATTGCAGTGCTGGATAAGGAGAAATAGGGAAACAGACTCCTCTTTTCATATTGTCTCATATGAATACATTTTTTACTTCCACAAACTTCACAAAATCAGCTGAAAAGACATTTAACTAGTGATTCTGTTCTGAAATTTCAATCACAAAAGAATTGACTTTTCCAGAAAGTATTTTATATTCATGAGAAAAAAAAATCAAGATAGTTAACCTTTGCAACACTTCCCTTTCTGCAGTTCAGAAAAGAATAGATAAGTTCGGTAGGGAGGCATGCAGAAGTGGTGATAAACCTACCAGCACAACAGAATAAATTAGATAAAGTGCAGTGATAGTAAAAGGGGAGAGGAGAAGATGAAGAATCCTGTTTATGGAACCTGTACCATTTAGTCGCTGGAGTATGAATATTTTTCACTTAAATATTGAGCTAGTAAGAGTTACAGTGAGTGAAGGAAAGCATTTACTCTTTATTTTATACTTTCAGCTCTACTTAAGACTGTTACTCAAGCACTTTTTATTAATAGTAGTCTGATCTGATGCCACTAATGCCACAAATGAATTGCTTAATGTCAGCGCTAACTTGGTGGTTTCCAAAAAAGAAAACCACACTCTTTTTTTCACAGGAGTGGTTGTGATACACTCTTCATGTCAGAGAAATCTCCCTCCACTTAGCTGCTACCCTATGCAAAATGTGCTCACCTTAGCATCAGAAAATGATGGTGGCCTGATTGGTCTGATGCTGCGTGACCAACTCAAAAGTTTGGAATTCCAAACCAGGAGTTTGGTTCGCTTCAAAGGCAGAAAAGGTTCCTGAGGAGCCTTTGTCGGGAAAAGCAAAGTCTTCCTGCTTAAGGGTTTCAACGCTCACTTTACTCAAGTTGGGCAAGAGAGATTGCAGATACAAATCCCCTTTGTAATTTGTAAAGACTCAGGCACACCTGGGTAACAGACTTAGCAAACAGGGAAGCAATTTAAAAAAAAAAAAAAAGGCACAGCCCTCCAGTTATTTGCTGGTATCTCCTTTAGATATTCTTTTTACTGTAAACCGCCCTGGCAATCATCTCGTTATACGTGGCATTGGCCTATGGTGGCATGTGCCCCCTTAAGGCACTGTATGAAAAACGAATAGCTCTGGCTTTCAAAAACATCTGAAAGATGAGAAAAATGCTGATATATAGAAAATGTGGTTTCAAGCACTAATCAACCAGTAAAGCATAAAGCAATTCTAGTCTACATAGTAATTCTGCTGCAGCTAACAAGGTGAGGTCAAGGCTAACACGTTTGAGCCTCCTCTACCCACGGTTATGTTACCAACACTCTCAGATCTGGAGCTCTGCATTACAGATCTTCAGGCACCAGGTGAATGTGTCTCTCTGGGGTGGTCTGTGTTACATGACACGGTGTCAGCTAAGAACAGACCCTGAAAGCCATAGTCAGAGGCAACATGTTTGTCAAATTTATGTCACAAAATAGTGAAACTAGTCTGTTCTAAATCCGTACTATTTTGTCAGAGAGAGCTTTGTCTTCCCCACAGCCCCAGCTGTACCAAGGATGGGTCCTCTCTTCCCTGATACCTGAAAATTCTGCCTGTGATTTCTACTTTTTTCTTATTTGTTTTTTTTTTTTTTCACTTATTTTTGAATTAATGACTTTCAGTACTTGATGCATACCTTTACTAAGTGCCTTGACAGATTGGTTTAGCCTTTCTGGAAATAACAAGCTGCATGTAATTCAAAGGATTAGCAAATTGGAGCGTCATAAAAATGAGTTACAGAAATGACCTGTGTTCTTTAATGCTCGCTTTTTAAATCATAATGAATGTGACTTTAATGAGACAATTAAGATATGCCTCAGTTTTGCTCTTCGTACCGTACAAAAAATAGTAGCTCCCTAACCAAGCAGTGTTAATAAGGGGCAATTTATGGGACCAAGGTCTAGATTCAGTTTGGGAATTTCCACTTACTTGATCACTATGTAATGGAGAGTGATAGAAGGTTTCAGAGGGATAAAGGAAGAAGCTGGGTGGGAGTGGGGCTGTAGGCAGCTGTGAGCCAGGCTGCAACCTCCAGTCAACAGGCAGCTCACACAGAGACACCGTTCTAGCGATCAGACACATCCTTCTTTCTTTCTACAGAGGAATGGTGCTGCTTAGAGGTAAGGTTGGAAAATGGATGCAAAACAGGTGGTAAGCCATTTATTATAGATTAAGTGTTGACAGTGTGCTCTGTCCTGTCAAAACATAAAACCATGTTTCTTTCCCCGTGGAGCTTCCTCCTAAACAAACGGACCAGTCAGACACACAACTGTTCAGCAGTGCACAGCAGCAGTTTATTAAAAAAGTGAAAAAGGAAGCAAACAAACCAGCATTCTCCACATAATAAACATGGGATCATAGGAGAATTGATACTTCAGATGGTTTTAATTGCTGATTCTCAGCTGGTTTTCTGCCTGAACTAAGGAGTAGCTGAAATAAATAACATTATATGTGCAGATTGCATGAAATGGTTTCATGTCTGTAATTGATGACTTTCAGGAGATTACTTTTATTGAAATAAAGCCTCCTGGAGATGAAATTGAGTATGCATTTTGTCTGACTCAAAGCTGATTTAGCATGCCATATATAAACTCCAAATTTAGATAATCTAGCTATAGTGGGGATAGGATTTCACTTTTTTTTTTATCAGTCACTGGAGAGTTTCTTCTAAGATCTAAATGTGTAGGGTAGCCAAGAAACTTTTTGCAAGTAGGTGGCTTTCATTTTACCTGAAAATTTAAAACTGAAACATCAATATTCAGCTCTGTGCAGTGAAAATTCTGTGAAACAACTATGCCGAGAACTGTTAACCTTCTTTGTAAAAAAAGGCAGCATAGAATTTTATACCGGAGTTGCCATGGGTCAACAGGGTTGATGCTGCAGTGCCTGTGCGCAACAATGCTGGCCACAGGTTTATGCTTCAATGTTCAGATGAATCTCAGCTCCTACAAAGGGCCTTCAGTTTTGAGTCTTCTGTTCCTAGGATTCAATTCAGGGTCGCAGAAAAGCAGTGACTATATATATACATATATATATGTATATACACACACATATATATGTAAAGTCATGCAGCAGTGCTGAGAAATTGCTGTTACAAATCAGCTTGTAATTTTCCTATTATACACAGACATTCAAATAAAGGTGAAGAATCTCTATATTTAATTCAATGGTTTTAATTATGTTGGGCCAAGAAAGGTGTCAAAATCCAAATAAAAGCCGTACAATTTGAAAACGAAATTTTGTAGGCTGTCAAAAAGCACTGCCTTTTCTAGAGCACCCGTAATCTCGGCTGATGGAAGAATAGTTTTGTGGTGATTTTTTCCTCCTTCAATTTACCTTGGAAATCTTGAATCCTCTTATTCCTATGCAAACCTTGCTGCTGCCTTGATATTGTCTCTTCAGCTGACATTTGCTGCCATCTACCGTTTTAATTAGAAAAATTAATCAGCTTGGCAAAAGCAGCAGGTTAGCTGATGGGGGAGACAGGGGCAAACAGTAGTGTGGCTGTTCAGGAGGTTGCTGCAGTAAAACCTTTACCTGCAAGAGAGCCCCAGCAGTTTTATTTCAACACCAGTTAAACCACCAAATGAATTTTTTTTTTTTTCCAAAAAATAAATGAAAGGCTCTGTTGTTGCCTCAGTTCCATGAAAACCACCTCAGCTCATTACAGAAGATTATTGTCAAAAGTGTTTTACAGGACATTCCAGGACTGCTTGGGCAGGAGGGGGTGAGCTGCTGAATTTATCCCATTTTCTTCTTAATGTTACATTTTTTCAGGCCAGTACTTGTGAGATGTTATATTTATTTTAAGTTACCCGTTAGCTTTTAGTTCTTGTAAAGAAGAATTTTGATAGTCCTTGTTTTCTGTTTTTCAGCTGTTTGTTGGTCTCGGGTTTCCATATGAAGGGCCAGCTCCTTTGGAGGCTATTGCTAATGGATGTGCTTTTCTGAATTTAAGATTTAACCCACCAAAAAGTAGCAAAAACACTGAATTTTTTAAAGGCAAACCTACACTCCGAGAGGTAAGTTTTTTTAATCTTGTTAATTTTTGTATTGCAAATTATCATGGATTTCTTTTTAATAAAACAATACAGGAAAAATCACATACCCATACACAATTTATTGCAGAAGGTGTGCAACTGTCATGTTTGGTAGCCTTTGGTGGGATTTTTCAGTCCTTAATTTTATAGGATAATCAATTTTTTGTTAAAATGCTCTTAAACTTTACCTCTCAATTTGCCTATGTGTACACTCTGGTAATTTGTACTAATAGATCATAAACTGAAGCTTCACTGGATGTTTGGCCAGAAACAGATTGTGTCATCTGGCACTTGATGTGTCATTTGAAAGCTGTTTTATTTTGCTGAAATAAAAAACAATGAGTGTGTACTGTGCAGGAAGCAAATAGGCATAGAAGTAAATGGTAAAAGTGGTGTTTGTGGGTGGGAAATGTTTTTTTTTCTCCAGACAAGACCTGCTCAAGGCACTGTTGAGCTGAGGTATGAATGGTCACAGCCCACCATGTGTGCAGTGAAGTACTGAAGACATTTGGAGAACTGACTCTTTAAGAAAACAGGAAAACCAAACCTCAAGCTTTCAAACAGCCAGTGTGTTTCTATTCTAGTATGAGAAAAAATGAAGCTAAGCAAACCAGCCCCTCATCCTGGCACTGACTGTGGAATATTTTTCTTCTTCAGTGTAGGTAAAATCCAGTCTGCTGCTGTTGATCAGCAAGGGTTTAAGAGTTGTGTAGCCATTTCTGGCATCGGCACTTTTTCCTAAGCCCATGGCTTGTTCGTAACTGTATAGACGTGTTTTCTTTACATATTGATCTGAAAGGTAACGCTTTATTTCCCAAGTCAAGATGTGCCTGGGCTATAGAAATCCTGTACCGAGCAGTACCAGGTAGTTGATAAGCAAAAGCCTGTTTCCCATTTTAAACCAGGATCATAAATTCTTTATGATTTTATGATCCAGGACTGTAAGTGCCTTTCAGCAATTCCTTATGATTTTATGCGCCAGGACTGTAAGTGCCTTTCAGCTTGTTAGAAATTCAGCTTGTACAGCACCAGAGTTCAAACTCGCCCCTTCTCACAGTTGTCAGTAACTAAAAGATAGCAATAAGAGGGAAAACAGCTTGTTTAAATTTTCTCCTTGGGCTTAGCACCTGACAGAGTTGAGCATTTGTCTCATTTGTGCCGAGATGCTGTAGCTGGTCCAGCTCAGTAAGTAATCTGGACCCACTTAACTCTTTGGTAGGAATTTCAGAGTTTGGAATGCTCTGCTAAATCCCACTGGCATGTGTTGGCACCAACAGAAAAGCTGTGCACCTGATTTGCACAGAAAAATAATCCCCATTGACTGCTTTAGTCCAAATAATCTCCTGACCACTCATCACAAGTATTGCTGTGTTCACACGCTCTGCTGACCTGTCCTAAGTGTAACCTTCACTCTAACTGGTGTTTTGCAACAGGGTTTAGTGGGCAGCGTGGGATTGCATTGACAGTTAGACTGGATGATCTTGTAGGTCTCCTCCAACCTTAATGATTCTAGTTTCACCACTGCATTTAGATCCGATTGCCATAGTCCATGTGCTGGTTCTTTGGGATTAAGAAAGTCCTAAATCCCTTTTTGTTTAATTTCAAGTGTTAAAGGAGAACAAAAAAGGCTTGTGCAGTTCTGTGACTTGATTATCCATAGACCAATGCAGAGATGAATTCTGTGTTTAGTACCACTGCAAAGTAGCTACTGTAAGTCACTATTTCTGTCTTGCTCTAGGTAGAATTCATTGGGGTGGGGGGAGTTAACTGTTTCCCCTCATGTGATCCTCAAGATGGGATCCTATAGTGAAGACTGTAAAACCTGAAAATAACACTTTTCATTTTATGTCAGCAGGTGGTTTGTTTTGTTTTTTCTCTAAGGACATAATTTCACTTGGGGAAAGAGACAGAAAATTAAAAAAAAGCAAAAACAAAAAAAACCCCCTCGTTTCGGGCAGCTTGTTTGGTACCAGTGTTTGTACCAATAGTTCTTCTCCTTTCTGTCTGCCTCCCCAAAGAAAGACACACTGTCTGCTAAACCTAGTTGAAATGTGTGCTTAGGGGGTGAGGTTTCTTTAATTTTCTGCTTTTAAGAAGGGGGAAAAAAAAAAACCATGCCTGAAAGGGAAAAAACAAAACTGAAAATAGGCATTAATTCCAAATCTTTTTATAGGAATACTTATACATTTTAATTGTAGTCAGAGGGAATATCTTCTGAATATCTAAAATATTGAGCCACATCTGATTAAAGCATCTCATTATAAGGAAATAATCTCTGTTTTTTAGAATATAGGTGCCAAATATCTGTTACAATAAAATATGTTGCTAGTCACTCAAACTTCTCAGGCTAGCAGATGTTTAGGTGTTGTCTTCCAGATCTGATCTGGCTCCAGTGCTTGCATCTGGCCGGCTGAGATGGTAGAGAAACAGTAGTCTAAATCAAAATTCCTAAAGCTTTGTGGAATTCAAAACACTCATTTATATTCATATTTTTAAGGTGCAGTAGGTTTTTCTTGTTGCTACAGAAAGCCAGAGGAATGTGCTTTCTGAAGTCTAGGTGTAAGTGCCCTTGGGAACTCAGCCTTGGTAACCAAATTTTTGGTACTCAGAGTTTTAGTGGAAATACTATTGGAAAAAAGAGTTAGAGTAAAAGGTCTCAGAATCACAGAATTATTGAGGCTGGAAAAGTTCTCTGAGATCATCAAGCCCAGCCTATGACCTAACATCACTACAACCTAGATCATGACACTGAGTGCCACATCCAGTCTTTTCTTAAACACCTCCAGGGACAGGGACTCCACCATCTCCCTGGGCAGTCCATTCCAGTGTCTAACCACCCTTTCTATGAGGAAGTGCTTCCTAACATCCAACCTAAACCTCCCCTGACACAGGTTCAGGCCCTGCCCTCTTGTCATTAGTTGTCTGGGAGAAGAGCCTGACCTCCACCTGTCTGTAACTTCCCTTCAGTTAGTTACATAGAGTGATTGAGTCTCCTCTCATCAAACTTTCCCTCTAGTCCCTTCACCAGCCTCATTGCTCTGAGCAGCACTGGGCTTTTTGGAGGAATTTCAAGTATGCCAACAGGAGCACAGTGCTGTGGGCTGAATGTAGATGGCTAGAGAATCTGTCTGTGTGCAGAAGCATCCCCAGCTGCTGACTCAGCAGCTGCAGTCTTCCACCCTCAGCATCACACTGTCCTGCAGCCAGAGGTGGGAGCCTGCGCAAGGTTCCCCAGGTTGATGTCGGAGCACAGATTTATGCTAGCTAATCCCATATGTACCTATAAGACTGGCTTCTCTTGTCCACGAGCAAAATGCAATAGTCAAAAAGAAATTCAAGTTTGTCTTTTTTTTACTTGAGGAAGAGAAGTATGGTAAGTGCTCCATGCAGCAGAAGCTTCTTTCCAATAGGTGCTGTTTCCTGCTTCAGACCTTTTGCACTAACCAGATTTTTCTTTGTATCATGCATAAAAAGGCAACAATATAAAATTATTTATGCGTAATCTATCCTGCAGGTGTTATTTTTAATTTCTTTAAAAACCAGCAGTCTTCTGAGACCGGTGAAACTGCCCTCTCTTCTGCAGCTATTTCTTCCAATCAGTGTGTTCTTTGCACATTCCTCTCACTCCTGTGCTAGCTGTCACAAAAATTGCTTGTAGTGCAAACCTTCTAGTTCTGAAAGTACCTCTAACTTTTCATAGTTATCTACTGGGGTATTTATTGAATTTGTTTTGTTTCAAAGTGATGAGCAAAATACCAGTTAAGGCTCTTAGTAAGGTCAGCTCACTCTTGTACCACCAGCAGCAAGAGTCCAAATTCATCCCAAGTGACTGTATTCACTGCTACTCACAGAAGCTAGCAAATGTTTGGAGTTTGAAGGAGAGATGAGGTGAGGATATTGTCTGAAGGTGAGAAAGGGCACAGATGATATCTCTTGTAGCCAACCATGCAGGTCTAACCGGGACTGGTTGCAATTATGAGTTGTGAAAGCAGAGAGCTGCTCCGTGAATTAGCTGTGGGGAAACCTGAGTCACACTGTAAAAGTTATTTCAGTAAACAACAAGTCTCCTGTGATGTGGGTCGTTACGAGGATCAAACCCACGAACCAGAGGTGCACAAACGTTACTTGTGATCTGTGTTATCTGATTTTCCAACTCAACTCACTCGGCTACATTTAAACACCAATTCTGAAAGGTAACTGGAGGAATGATGCTACCTGTTAGTCTCTGGCTGAATTCTTGCGTTATCCTAGTGTGCTCCGTCCAAAAGCAGACGAAGAGGGTTGGCAGGGACACAGTATATTTAACAAGTACTCATTTCTTCCTTTTAGTTGACATCTCAGCATCCCTATGCTGAAGTCTACATTGGAAAGCCTCATGTCTGGACTGTAGACATCAATGATCTTTCTGAAGTTGAGAGGGCTGTGAAATCAATTTTGAATCAAAAGGTGAGAAATGTAGCCTCGGTTTGTCATCATTGCTGGGGGGATGTTGTGCACCGCATGCAGGCTGCTTCCTGGTGCTGGGCTGGGTCAAGTAGAGGGCTGCACTTTGCTAAGATACTGAGGAAAAAAATATTTTATCTCTGTGCTGTCTGATTATCATGTTTTAATATGGAATATGTCAGATTTTAACTTGAAAAATAAAGAGCATGAATGGATTTGTATAGAAGTAAGAATTTCCTGTGTAAATTATACAGCAATCTGTATTTTCTGTGCAATCAGTGTGGAATTTTCTTTGCTGATCCTTTGAGCATTGCAGGCTGCCCAAATACATGCTCAACTCTTTGGACTCACTTTGTAGCCTTGACATAACCACAACTGAAGTGCTCATGCACTTGCAGCTTGAAATTGTAATGAGGGCACTTCAAGGAAAAAAGTTTGAAGTCATTTCAAAGGTATCACACATTCTTTTTTTTTTTTTTTTGTCATAATGTTTTCTTTTTCATCCCACTTCAGAACAGAAACTTGAGCTCTGGAATCCCACAGGGTCCCAGGCTGGCTTTGGATCTCTTATTCTCTCTGCAGTATGCCCCAAGCTTCCTTAAACATAGTCACCGAGCACCTTCTATAGCCTTTAAAAAGGAGCAAAAGTCAGCTTAAACTGCTGATGGTTTTGTGAAACTGTGATTTGTTAATGAATTTATTTGCATCTCTTGTTGCTTCATAAGCTGTACTGTAGTACTTGAAATGCAGGCTGACAGCAGGCAGCATACCCCAAAGTTCATTTAAACAAAAGCCCCTCTAACCTTTTCACACACTGTTTCCACAGATCGACCCCTATTTGCCCTATGAATTCACTTGCGAGGGAATGCTGCAGAGGATGAATGCATTTATTGAAAAACAGGTATGAACCTTCACTGGGGATGAATCTTTTATCTTGGAAAGGGACTACTCTCTCCATTTTAAAGCTTCTCAGTGTTGTTGCCATTTGAGTACAAATAGTAGCTGGCAGCCCTTGTCTGGGCAGTTGTTTGCTGAGATGTTCCCTTAGGAGGTCCATGTGGACTCAGAGATTTACTTCTGTGGACTTGGCCATGCAGGGTTTGGGAAGCTGCTTCCACATAGGGCACCAGTGGGATTTTTCCTGAGTAGAGTCTGACTAGAAATTAAGACATCGCTGACTCCCAGAGTATTTGTTCTGCTTCTCAGTTTGTCACTGGGTTCTGAATCATCTCTGAGTTCTGATACGTTTTGCAAAAATGGATATACTTGTCTGAATTTCAGCAACTATAGGAGACTTTAATTGCATAAGTTCTTCTAATTCATTGATTCATTGTTTTATTCATTCACAAAAAATCTTCCTCCTTCTGATGTTGCATCAAAGCAGAAAGGCAAAGTAATTTTTCAGTGCGTATGTGACTTGTTTAGCAGAGTGCACACAAAAAACCTTCGGCTCATTGAGGTAGCATGTAAGTGTAGAGATACTGTTTTGGTAGAATTGCACTTGGGCTAAAGCCTCTGGGCAGATTTTTCTAGGATTTAACTTTCTGTCAGTAAAGCTTTAAATGGTTTGGAAACCCTTTGCTTAGAGAACTTCTGGTCCCCGTGTATTACTGCCAGCTGTGAGATCAGCACAAGATATTGAGCTGGAGTCATAAACTGTAGAGATTTATATGGGATACTGATTTCTAGAAACTGTATGTTTGCTTGGACTTCTGCCCAAGGCCAGATCTGTGGCAGCAGCCAGCTCTGCCTTTTGTTCTGGCTGCTGCAAAAGAGAGATACGCCAATTAACATCCAGGGCTTCTTTCAGAAGCACTGCCTGTGCTCCTGTACCCCTCTTTCTCAGAGAGGACAGTGCTGCAGACAATAATAAAGAGTAACACAGCTCTGGGTCAGAAGGGTAGTCAACATAACACAGCTATATTTCCAGCTCCTGCCAATGAACCCTTTATGGTTTTTTGCTGCTGCGCTCATGACAGAGCCTATAAAAGTGTTTCTTCTTCTCATTCTTTACCTGAGTGGGGTCTCACTGAGAGATCTTGTCATACAGGAGGAAAGGGATCTCAGCGTAAGGATGAAAAAGAGAGAAGCTAGAGACAGCATCTGTGGGGCAAACCTGTCTCTTCCCTCTGGAAGAGGGCTAAGCCCTGGCCTATACCACATGTTTCTGAGAAATAAATGCAATACTGCATTTTTTTTTCCTCGATGTGACTAATTGTCAGGAACCATTATTGTTTCACAGCCCCCAGGGTGTTGAAGCATCGTTATTAGCTGACTGCGCTTAGCACTGTGCCTGCTTAGTGTGTCAGATGAAGCAAAAATCTAGGTTGAGACCATGTTGTGAAGAGTCTGTAGTGGTAGCCAGGCAGAACAAAGCAGCACAAGCTTGGAACAGGAACAAAGATGCAGGAGTTGATCTGGTTCTGAAGTTGTAGGATTCATTAACCAGAGGAGTGTCGTCTTCAGGGGGGTTTTGCATATGACAAGGGTGGGGCTGGATACACTCACCCACAAGACATCCTATGGGATGTGAAACAAGGATTTAAAGGAGTTCTCTTTCTGGGGTCTTGGCTCAGGATCAAGAGGAAGGACAGTATTCACAAGAAAGGTTCAGTTAATTCCCTGAATCTTCAGGTCCAATGGCTGGGCTGAATGTCTTTAGTGTCTGCAGTCTGAGCACTGCTGTGAGCTGTGGTTTCCCATCTAGTAGTGCCACCTTCAGCTCGATTAAAACAGCTTCCCCCAAGCTGCTCCTCCCTGCCAGTGCCTTGCCGGCAGTCCAGCATAGCTATTAAGTGTGTCCTTGCCAGCTGCTGAATCCATCCCTTGATTCTGTTTGCTCTGTGTCTGCACAGACAGTTGTGTCAGGTCTGCAAAGCGACGTTGCAGGGTGGGAACCAAAGGATGGTTCTGCTTAAATTGGCACTGTCCTCAGAGGAGCTGCCAGGCATCTGCAGCTGAGGCGGCTGTGGGATTCCCAGTTGCATATTTGGGAGCTGTTGGATGACGCGGACTGGGCTGATGGAATAGATGTGCTGATCTTGAAGCATGTGGTCAAGAGGAGTGCTTGGTTAACCTGGCAGAAAATGCTGTTGGCAGGACTCTAGGTTAGCAAAGTGACCTGGCTCAGCAGAGGGTCAACTGAGCACCAGAGCCTGGTGAAGGCAGGGGAGGGAGTGAAGACATCCATCCAAGAGCAGGAGAAGCCAGATGGAGGAGAACACCTCCTTTAGTGGCAAGGCTAAGCCTGTCTCACCTTGAGATTGTGGTCATAGGTAAAACAAACATCAATGCAGCTGTTTACATAGCACCTTTTCTTTATGTCATCCTTAGGTGTGTTGGAGGGTTGTGGGATAAGGTAGACTGGGGTGAAGACAGCAATTTGGAGTGCTTAGAGCTGCATCAGGACAAGTTTAGATTGGATAAAGGGAAAATGTCTTTCACTGTGCAAATGACCAAGCACTGGAACAAGCTCTAGAGGGAAGTGGTCATGGCCTGCCAGTGTTCAGGAGGCATTTGAGCAGTACTCTAAGGTAGATGGTTTAGCTTTTAGGTTGCCCTGTGTGGGGTCAGGAGTTGGACTCTATGGTATTCATGGGTCCCTTCCAACTCAGGGTATTCTGTGATTCATGATGGTATAATATCGAGTTTATGATCAAACCTGGGAGTATGTCCTTCAGCAGAGGAAGTCTAAACAGATAAAAATCTACCACACTGATACTGAGAACTGGTAGATGATCTAGATTCTTAGTTTCATGACATTTTCAAGTAGATCAGTCCTTCTAAGCTTTGCATTGCAGTATGGGTCCTGTTCATACAAGTCTTAGTTTTGTCAGGAAAAAGCCAACCATAATGGACCGGGCCCAAATTTTTTTATCACCTTTTGCTGAGAGGTTAAAATAATGGCAGAGTATTGCTGAATGTTATATAAAACCTTTATATTTACTCATTCTTATTTTAAATGTCAAGACCATAAGAACTTGTTTGAACAGTTTCCACTACCAGATGTGTTTAGATATCATTTCTTCCCTTTTCCTGCTGTGGTGACACTTGACCATGTTGCATTATTCACAGCCTGGATTTTTTTCAGTGTTGGGGAGAGCACTTCTCCTAGCAGCTCAACCAAGCAGAGCAAACAAACTCTTTGAATCCTGGTTGCTTTAATAGAAATCTTTATTCTTTTATGAGTTCAGCTCACTCCATGACGTGACGAGTCCCCTGATCCTGTCCACATGGCTCCTCCACGTGGGCCACTTGAGACATTTCTGCCTACATGGTAACTGGCCTCTGGAATTCTTCTCCTACCAGAACGTCCTCCTAATATTTGTGCTGTTACTAAAATAGTTGTGCTGGCACTGAGCCAGTAAGATAGGAATCACTGAGAAAGCCAGAACAGGATGGCTGTGTGGTTGGTTGGACTTGATGATTTTGGAGGACTCTTCCAACCTTAATGATTCTAATGTTTCTATGAAGAAACTGAAAACTCTTGCTGCAGTTGTTTATCATAAATTTTAAAAGGTGAAGGTAGAGAAGAAATGTCTGTGAGAAGAATGATACTACCACCTTTCAAATAGCAAAGTTGATAATTCCCTCATGCTAAACAAAAAAACAGAATATTGTTTTTAAGTGTGATTATTTCTTTTAATACAACTGAAATGAGCTGCAAGATGAGTGTGTGGGTGATAATAACCATTTGTTTTACTAATGGAGAAAATTGCTGTGGAAGGACCGGATGCATCTTCCTAAAATATGATCTGTCACTACAGGATTTCTGTCATGGGCAGGTGATGTGGCCCCCATTAAGTGCCCTTCAAGTAAAAATTGCTGAACCTGGAAAATCCTGTAAACAAGTTTGTCAGGAAAGCCAGCTCATCTGTGAGCCTTCCTTCTTCCAGCATCTTAACAAGGACAAAGCTCTGCTTAGGTAAGTACTTAAAAGCATAAGCACATTATTTGATCTCTTTTTTTGCACTGGCTTTTGCCAAACATTAAGTGAACTTCACATGTATGAATCCTCTTTGAGGAGAGAAGTACAGTCTGTTTGGCTGCAGTGAGGTTAAGCTCACTGACCTTTGGTGCAGTAGATGGTGGTAGCCTGTGAGTTTGCAATGAGGAATACAGCACCGAGGCCAAAACTATGTTGCTTCCTTACCCTTTCCATCTCCTGTACATGTATCCTGCACACACTGTGTGATTCCTATCAAGTGTTCACATGGTTTGAAGTACAGTACTTCAATACAAAGAAAAGTAGCCCAGTAGCTCCCTGTTTAACCACACAGGTCTTCCAGCTCCCTTCCTCGACCTCTTTCCTGTTGGAATGCTCTTTTCTTGTGCTTCAAAGAAGTAGTCTTTGAATGTTAACCAGCTGCCATGAGCCTCTTTACCTCCTATGTTCCAGCTTACACCCATTGCCCCTCGTCCTATCACTAGATGACAATGAGAGCATCTCCTGATTACAGATTCTTTGGGTTTCTCATAGTAGAAATCCACAGGGTGTTGCACTATTACACTTTGGGGAACAGTCAAAAGCTTTTTTATCCTCAACTTCTTCCACTACTCTTTAGGACACAGAGTAAAGCTGAAAAGGCTGCACTGCCCTCTGCAAAGAGAATCTGCGCAGGTGAAATGAGAGTCATGGAATCTGCAATTCTAAGTGTACTCAATTTAGGCTGTAATACGGCATTTCATTTTACTTTTAGCGGGGAAGGATGACAAATGTACCAAACTGCTGTAAACTTCGCTGTGATTTAAATCCTATGCTTTGCTTTTTAGGCATAATATCGAATGTCTCACCATGGAGTCTGCCAATGATATTCTGGTCCCCTCTTTTGATGCAAGAAGGAAGCACTGTGTTTTCCAAGGTGACCTCTTACTGTTCAGCTGTGCTGGATCCCACCCAACCCACAGAAGAATCTGCCCCTGCAGAGACTATATTAAGGGGCAGGTTGCGCTTTGTAAAGACTGCCTATAGCAGCAGCAGAGCTGCTTTTGATTTGAGGACAACATGTAAGTAGTCTTGAGAGGAGCTACTTATTCCTTCCTGCACTTTTGTCCAGGTTTTTCGCTGCAGGCAAAGCTATCATTGCTGGGCAGAAATATCTACTAAGAGAGGAGTTGGGATTCGTAACGAACAGCTAACTGATCTTTTTTCCTATAAGAACATTTGCAGTTTAACTCTTCAGATTCCTTCATCTGTTTGTGAAAGAAATGAGTTTCATGTTCTACAATGATTTGAAGATGACTGCACAGAATAGTTGGTAGAAAATCCCAGACCCATCAAACGTCTGTATTTTTGTTTGGGTGAAGTGTTTTCTATTTTTTTAATGAGTTAGGACATCCCCCATCAGGGCTAGCTACAGGACCTCAACTTCATTCCAGTAGAAAACTGAAAAAAGGGTGCTTGAGGGCGGGTGTGCAGGGGAGGGAGGACTAACATTTTCTTCTAGGTGCACTGTTTTGGGTACTGCTTTAGCTTCAATGGCTATGAAGTGGATTCCTTTGCAAGAACTTGGAATCACATGATAGCTCTGTACCCAGTTCTTGGGTTATCTGGGCCCAGTTCTTTTTGTTGTTGGTTTTCTTTTTTTTGTTTTTATCTTTGTACAACAAAGTACTGTCTGCATCACAGCTGCTGCATCAGAGCAGTCGACAGAGAGAGTATCGTGAGAGAGAGCAAATAGGCGGTTGCCAGCAGGTGACACATCATCTTGGTGACTCGACAACTGACTCGGGTTGTGGCAAAAGCTACAAAACCATCCTGCCATTTTGGAATGGACTTGTCACAGTTTACTGGTCCCATTTAGAGAGTTATCCTTGGAATTTGCCCACGCTTCTGTTGTAGTCTGTCTACTAGAAATACTGTGTGAAGCAAAAAGTATTCAGCATCCTTGGAGCAATATATCATTAGAGCCTCAGTTTGCTACGGCTTCCAGTAGTTAAAAGTGTTGCTGAATGACAATAGAAAGGTTAAACTAAGCTAACTATAATTATTGTATGGTAGAAATGTAAAATGTCTTCATAACTAGCTAGGTTTTTAAAGAGAAACTTTTTTCTGCAGAAAAGTAAGAGGAGACAAACAAGTGCTAAGAAAAGCATTGATCAATCTCGTGGGATCTTTGACTGTTTCTCTATTTTGGGGGGGGTTGTGCTTATTTCTTTTTTTTTCTTCTTTTTATCAGGCACACCAGCTAGAGATTTAGAATAAAACGATTCAAGAGTTTGGAATTCAAATCAAACCTCATTTTTTTTAGAACAGCAAGTAAATCTTGTAAACCATCCTCTCTTTAGAAAGGCGGTTTTGTGGTTGTTCTCAGCAGAAGCTGCCATGCTAGCAGCACCATGTCTAGTGAGGCAGTTACATGGCGAGAAGGTTTGTGAGAAACAAATCCGCAGTTTCTGTGGAAAAGTGGTCATGGGTGTGCAGGTTTACAAGCTGGACATGCTCTGACCATGCTGGAAAAACCTTAAATAAGCGTGAAGGGTTTTTTCCATAAAGATTGACAAGCGTTACCGGGTAATAGTGAAACATGCAGACAGTTTAAATTTTCCTTTCTTGGATAGATCTGGTTGGTTCAGAATTTTCTTGCAAGCAGCATTTACTACCTGTGTGTAACATGGATGTGTCTCTTGACCTCCCAAAGACCAAGCAAGGAAAATGCACTTTCATTGTGGATAAATTCTCAAGACAGGAGAACAGAACAGTGTGTGTGCTCGAAGTTTCCATTTAAAAGCAAGGAATTAGGGTTTTTAAGATTTTTGTTGCCTGCTCAGCACTGCTGCCAGTGTTAGCCTGTAACGCCCCATGGCAGTGCTGTGGACTCTCCTGAGCCATTGTGGAGAACCCAGAAAGGGCAAGTGAAAAGCAAGGTCACCAGTAACTGGAGTCTGATATGATTGTGACATCTGTTGTATTTTAGAGTCATTTTCCAGAACCAGAACAGCTGGGCTCCATAATGAGAAACTTCTTGTATGAAAAGAAAACAAACACAAAACCAATATGAAAATCCTTACTGTTACCACAGCTCAGCATTGGCTTCAGTCAGCACAATGTCATTTGCAGCAGTTTTAATACCCTGGAAAAGCTGGGGGAGGAGGATTGGAAATGGCCCTGAGCAGGCGCAACAATTCTGTTTGTATTTATATAAAATATTCCCCACGTACCTGTGAATATTTGTGTAACTGGAAAGTCCTGCCTATCCAAATACATACCCTTACACCTGGTGCTGAGTGTAAAGGCAACAGCAGAATTTTCCTTAGCCTGTTCAGCCTGACGTTCTTCAGGCAGGGATTTAGTTGGAAATGGTATCACAGAATTACATCAGAAACAGAAGATTTGCGTGTGTGCACTTAAAGAGCGCAGAATCCGTAGGTTTTGGTGTAGGGTCATTCTTTGCTGTAAATACAGACTTGCTTGTTTCCCCACACACACGCTGTATGATCGACACAGACCTCTGCGTTTTACTTTGCCTCTAAACCTTTAAAGATGGGAGGAGTTTGGTATTTCTTATTCTAAGACTTTCTGGTGTAGTGCTTTGTTTAGTGCGAAGTTTGCCTTTACCACAGCAGGGAGAGCCTGTGATGAGCTCTACCTTTCCCGTGCTGTAGCCCTGTTTCTTTCTAGTCTATTGAACTGAACTACTGCAAACTGGCAAAAAGGAAACGGTGAATACTGATGCCGATTGTGCTTCAGGCAGGGACAGAACATCTAAACTGGCTTCGGAATCTGTTGGGTCTTAAGTTACTTTCACTGAAATCTATAGAGAAGACTCATGCATCTTAAAGAAAAAAGACCCACGAGCTATGATTTGATGGGCCTCTGTTGTTAAATTTAAACTTTCTTATCAGAGGAACCGCTACTTTTAAGAAAGATAGTCTACATTTGGGTAGAAGGGGACACTGGTATGAGAGCTGTAAGCACACAGTGAGTGTTACTCGCTGGTGTAGCATCACTCAGCAGTGATTGTTGCTACAGTGAGAATCCTTCCACAGATAAGCACTCGGGCAGATCTGTGTGGGACTACTTAAAAGTTCAAATGGCTTAGTAAAATGTCTAATAAATACCCATATTTCAGGATAGAGGGCAACCTCCTGTCCAAGCTCCATAACTGTTTTCCTTCCTAAACTAAAGAACAAAGGTTTAGTCCAGTTCTCGTCCTATAACAGGGATACTGGAGATGGGATCGTGCTGTTGGTTTTCAGTCTGACAGTAAAGCTTGCGGCTTCCTTTAGTCAGAAATCAGGTTTTTAGCATGACTTGCGTTTGAATATATTGATCGGCAATTGATGGGGCAAAACAACATGTCAAAAGTTGAATCTAAAATCCCTTTGCAAGCTTTTAAACATATCTCTCATATCAAGACATTCTTTGTTTTACAATTTTGTATTTTTGTATGTGACCTAGTTTTTTTCAAAAAAAAACTTGTTCCTACGAGATGAGAAAACTTGAGAGAAGCATTTACATATTTATTAAACTGAATATAAAAGGCTGCCTTTGAAAGGTAAAGTTGGTGAATACACACTGTTTAAAATGCCAATAAAAACCTCATTTATTTCATATATGCAAGTTGATTTGCACATGTATAAATCGAGTTTTGCTTTTTGCAGGTTCTGCTTAGTTTCTATGTTTCTTTTCGTAATTTATAGTCTCAGCTCTGTGTTTGCCTGTTTCTATCAGATTATGTTTCTCCTACAAATATTTAATGTTTATGTGCCTTTTTTTAATTTTCTTTGGGGTGTGGATGAGTGTTTTGCACATGGACACTGTCTGAACAAGTATAATGGAACACTAATGACAAGTGACAGTAGTGCTCAGTGGCTCTACAGCTTAGCGTATGGTTTGTGAAGGTTTCTGTGGGGTGGAGAAACCTGCTCTAAACTCATGAGGGAAGCCTTAAGGAGGTAAAACTGACTTCAGTAATTCTTGCAAAGCACTGCTTCTGCACAATAGCCTTCACTGAGTATCTGTAATTTGACATGAGAGCTCCTGCTGGGGTGGGATGGGATGTCTGTTTAATGAGCAGAGAGCAGACTAAAGCCATTGTACTCCCCAAGGAGACAACGCAAACAGAAAGCCTCTAGAAACAGCCATGTCTGATTCAATCAGCAGGCAAACTGAAGATCAGCATTAGAACTCGTGAGTTGTTGGGTTGTCAGATAAAAACATCTGTGTATCAAGGTGCATGAGGTGATTCCTGGTGCTACTAGGAGAAGGCAGTCCTCATATAATACCTGAGTTTACAATTCTCAGTGGGGAGGGACCTCTGGATATTCAGCTTATTGCAGCTGTTTTTAATGCTAGTACTTCTCTGCAAGAAGAGTATTTTGCAAAACAGCTGCTGATCAGGTTTCAGCTGGAGGTCATGGAACAGTGTTGGGGACAGAGCGAGGAGACTGCACCTTCCCCGCTGAGCTCTGTTCCCACCTATTGTACGGGCTTCCACAACTTGCATATTGACAAGCATTTGCCTCAGAATCCTGTTGGTATCAGCCATTAATCAGTTTGTTAGCTGGTGTCTTCTCTCCACCTGTCTTTTAAATTCTAGACAATGTCCTTGGTTTATCCTTGATGGGGAAGACATGCCCTCCTGTCTTGAAAATGAGTGGCCCATCTGAATTACAGAGATGATTTACGAGTTTCAGCACTTTTTGCATAAACAAATTCCAAACTGCTTTCTCGGGTGTGTGTTTTGCTCAGAGTGCAATTTCACGACCAGCTATTGCTAGTAAAATAAACTGAATGGAATGAATCAGGCTGGATACAATCTCATCCAAGTCTAATTAACTTTGTGACTCCCACTGGCTCCAGTGATAGCAGAATTCCTCCATTAATTTTTCTTCAAGTTACAAAAGCAGCTCTCCATTCTCAATAACTGTAAAGCACTGTGTCTTGCAAGACGAAGACCAAACCCTTGCAGGTTATATCATACACATGTCAGCAGCCTGTTCTGCTTGGAACTTAGTTAAATAGCTGTTCAGTCTGCAGTCAGAGGGGTGGGGTGTTTGTTGTCTGGGTGTCTAAAGAGACTGGTGGCTGCCTGGTTTCTTTTTTTTCCCAGGGGTGCTAATGTTTTGGCTTGGCTATTTCTTTGTGATGTTGGTTTGCCCTACAGCCAGCTGCTCTGCCTTCAACTCTTTCCATTTGTGCTTCTCCTTTGGTCCTGTTTGTTTAGGGACTGCTGTGAAGTGGAGGGAATAATGCACTGACACATACAGGCTTTCACTCAGGCTGAAAAGCCAGGGACAGATAGGGTCTTGCTGAGATAGGCTTTGATAATGTTGCTGTAAAGGTAACATCAAAACATACTGGTGTATGGGCAGTGACTTAAATCTCCTCTCTGTCTTTTTAAGCAGCTCTGTATGTTGTTTCTTTTAAATTTTTATCATTTCTCAGTATTTAAGTGGAGTGCATAAACAGCAAATCCCATGGAAGACGTTTACGGTAGGAACATGGTCACAGTACCGGAGGCTGAACCCCAGAATGCCTCGGCTGTGAGGCAGTGTTTATGTTCTTTCTTCCAGAGAAAAATAACCAGGTGCCACCCTTGCCCAAGTGTCTTTGCTGTTGCAGGCGTCAGCCTTTACATACTTGAGTTGTTACGGACGGACGGGGCTGTGTTTGATTTTAGCAGACCTTCCCAGCAGCACTAAGCCACCCGCCTATCATATTGAAAACCAGCTCCTCGAAGTTCTGATAAAATGGGTAATAACTCACTAATTGTACACGCACGGAAATGGCTTTCGGGAGGTGTGGATGTAACTGAGTAACAAACGCCCTTCTCTCTGCGGGGCAGAGCGGGGCAGGTGCTGTTTCACTAAGGTGGGCTGTGCCTGGGAAGTTTGTCACCACGCATAGCGGCCTGCAGGGCTTAAACATTGGGCTTGGTGATCGTTAAGGTCTCTTCCAACACAAGTTATTCTGTGTTTCTGTTGTGGACCCTGCTAGCCTCATGTTCCACAGCAAGGGTAACAAGCAGCTGCTTCTCTGTGCAGAAAACACCTCCACGTTGCACAGCCCTCGATCAGTGCCTCTGTACAGCTCCTGGCCAGCAACACAGGAGAGGCTCAGGGCTGCTGGAGCCAGCAGAGTCCTTGGCCCTAAGGAGAGCGTGTAAGTAGCACAGTGGCATTTACTGGAGCCACCCAGGCACTGGCAGGGTGTGGTGTGTGCAGCCTACACTGCCTCAGCCTCCAGCAGCTGCAAAGTAGTTTGAAGTATCAACTCGGTACCCAGTAAATCAAGTTAAATTGTGTCTGAAGGCAGTTAATTTTAATAGGGTTATAACCACAACTAATTTCTTACGTTCATTAACAGGTCTGTGACAGTGCAGTGGCAGTGAAACGCGTTTTTAAGAAGCCCTGGCTTTGCTTTTTTGCAAAGGAATACAGCAGAGGAGGAGGAAATGGTGGCTTTGCTGTAGGAAAAAAAGAGTAAATTTACTGAGAAAAGTTACGCAGAAGATGCTGAGCACTAAAAGAAAAATGTAAGAGAACATTTGCGAAGATAGTGAGAGCTGGAGAAGGCGATCCCCCACAGCTTGCTGTGCTGGCTGCTGCAGGGAGATCCCAGTGAGCAATTTGGGGCAGCAATTTGGTTTCTGATCTGAATAATCCCTGGGGGAGTCTCTCTTTGACCCAGGGGGTCAAAGTCTGAATAATCCCTGTAGCACTGTAAATTAGAAAAAAACCCCAAGTAAAATCTGTACAGACAGAAGATTGCTGCTTTCTGCAGACTATAATGTGGAGTCAATGACAGTTTTTATACGGACATGAGAACTTCAAGGTCAGGCTGATACTCTGTGTGTTTGGTTTGAATTCTTTCCGAAAAGGTTGATGCTTTGTTTTATTTAAATGGTTGTGTTCCACTATATTACGTTCAAGCAGCTGGATTCAGAAAGAACAGAACTCAGTGGTTCAAATCCTGTCAAGTTACTGGGGTTCAAGAGGATGGGATTTTTATTTTCTATGGTTTTGGTTTTTTTAAGAGAGTAACTGTCTGTACTTTAATGGCATAGAACAATGCTTTGTTTTCACTGTTGTAGAGAAAAACTAGGGAGAACTTTATTTTTCAATAAACCTTTTTCTTGTGTGATTTGGATTGATGATTGCTTTGTGTTTCAATGGGAAGTCCGTCAGCTGCTGTTCAGCCAATACTGCATTTGTGCCTCACCCTTGCAATTCCACAGCTGGGCGCTTTGGTTGCTGGTCCCCTCTTCACAGGTAAAGTCACAGCATCAGCAGTCCCACCAACCCATATCTTGGCCACATGAACAACAGGCAAGTATCTTTTTGCTTGATTTAAACTCAAGTTGGATATTGGATAAAATCAAGGTTTATTTTAGGAGGGCAGTTGTGTTGCACAATCGGTAGGAATTCTTGGTTGCCTAGAATGTCCAGCACACAAGGAGGATTCGGAGGGCACAACTGCACACGGAGGTACAACTTACCAGTGCAGTGGGCTATGGAGTTCCAAACAAAATGTGGTATAATTAGAGAGTGGTGTCTCTTCAATATCAAGTTTAACTGCAAAGAGCTTGAATGGCTTTTGAAATACTCTCATATAGACCAAGAGATCAAGCATGAAACTTTACACTCCAGCTTTGCTTCAGTTGGCATCGCTACCTCGCAGGGATGAGGTCACAGCAGCTGGTGCTGCAGAAGCCACTGCCTGAGAGGTGCCCCGAACATCCCTCTGCCAAAGTTGTCAGAGGTGGGAGTTCATATCATAGGGCAGTGGCTTGTGCATTCAGTGCGCTTGATGGGTGACTCAGTAAATCACTTTGGAGGTTGTAAATGGGTGTATGGAGAGAAGCAGATGATGCAGACGTCTGCACAGTGTGGGCAAGTCACACAGATATCCCCACGGAACACAGCCCCTTTTCCAGGTTGGTTGTGTGCTTTGTTTTTCTAACATATGGCCACATGTGAGTAATGTGAAGTCACAATAGTATTGGAGACAGTAACTCTCAACCTGGGATCCTGTTCACTGTTCCCTGTCCCAGTTAACATCTGACAACAGTGGTGAGCAACAGCATAAATAAAACTGTCAGACTGAAGTGGGAAGGTGAAATGCCTGCAGGCTGGGAGAAGGTTTGTGACTTAGAGTTGAATGTCTAGTTGGCCACTGTGTTCACTAGCCTGAATTAGAGAGTTCAGGGAATCATGGCTACTCATGACAGTTTTCTGCTGCACATTGCTGACGGTGCTTCTGCACGAGCCTTTTATTACTTCCAGTGAGGTGAAGTACATAACTATCCTTCACCAGTCACCCCTTTTATGGGGATTTCCTTGGCACACTTCACCTCAGACTGAAACGGGTGAAAACTGGTTTGGTTCTGTCTTGCTATTCATAGGATCATAGGATCATAGGATGTTAGGGGTTGGAAGGGACCCAAGAGATCATCGAGTCCAACCCCCCTGCC